>CAUYSK010117207.1:0-12787 GCA_963575035.1 Avahi laniger
AGGCTCTGGCACCGCACGCAGCTTCCCAGTGCCCAGTCGGGGCAGGGCACGGTGGCCAGAAGCACTCTGAACTAGCAGCTTCCCTAGCATCCCCCTTGGGCAGCGACATATCAGAGCGCTTCTGGTGAGATGCCCGGCCCCACCCATGCACATATTTCCAAGACACCTTAGGGAGGGCATTTCCACCAACTCCCAGAGGGCAGATTTCTAGAAAGTTCCACCAGTGCTGGTGCACCACAGCAAGTTTGCTGCCATTTAATGAAGTGCTAAACAAGGTCAAGATTTTGGGGTTGTGGAAGTGTTCCACTTCTCCGTGGGTGCTCTAATTCAGTCCCTGAAGGTGTCCCTTCCTTGGGTGTTCTCAGTCCAGTGTGTGATACTGTCCCTTAGATGCTCTATGTCAGCTCTATGGTTAAACCTCCTTGGGTGCATATCTCAGCACTGAGGAAACACTTTTCCTTGGGCATCCTATCTCAGCTATGTTGGGGGACGGTGGGCTTCCTTGGGTGCTCTGTCTCAGTAGTGTGAGGGACTTTTCCTGATGTAATTACCTCAGCACTGGTGAGGGGACTCTTTCTCGGTTGTTTATCTCATTCCTGGGGGTGGCAGTGTTTCTTGGCACTTTAAGCCCTGAAGGGGGGACTTTTCCTTGGGTGTTCTGTATCTGCCCTGGCGTGGTGGCTTGTCCTTGAATACATTGTCTCTACTCTGTGGGGTTACTTTCCCTTGGGGACTTCATCTCAGCCTGTGAGAGACTCTTCCTTGGGTGCTTGTGTTAGACTGGGGGAGCATTTTTCCTTGGGTCCTCTATCTCAGCTATGATGTCGTGGCTTTTCTTTTGCTCTGTTCATCACTGACAGGGACTCTTACTAGGTGCTCTTTCTTAGTGCTGAGGGATATTCATCCTTCCGTGCTCTATCACCCTCAGGGGTGGGTCGGATGGGTACTCTTCCATGGATACTCTAAGCTTAGGGTCGTGACTCCGGGAGCTCTATCTCAGCCATGGGGGAGGCAACTTTACCTTGGGTGCTCTTTCTCAGTGCTGGGGGTTTGCTCTCTTTCTCAAGATCCCCTCTGAGATCTGGGGCAGTTGGGACTATTCCTGAAAGTGTGGATCTCTGTGGAGGGGGATTCTTTCTTTAGTGTTCTTTGTTAGCCCTAGTAGAGGAGATGGCCTTGGGCACTCCGTCTCAGTTATATAGGGGTGTCTACTTTTCCTTGGGTCCCCTATCTCAGCCATGGGTCGGAATTCTTCTTTGGGGGTCTGTCTCTGTCTTAGTGGATGGATTCTCCTTGGTGTAGTCTGTCTTAGCCTTTGGGTTGGGTACCCTTACATACTGTGGGGGATGCTGTTACTTGGATACTCTGTCTCAGCTCCGGGGTGCAGTCCTTTTCCTTGGCTGCTGTATCTCAGTCCTGAGGGAGCTCTTTCCTGGGTGCTCTATCTAACCTTTCAGCTATGGCTTTGGGCATCTTTGTGTGAATCTAGATCCAGCAATGTGTGGAAGTTCCAGTTGCACCACATACTCATAAACACCTGCTATATAGTCAGTCTTTAAATTCAGCCACTCTGGTGGATGTGCAGTGATCTCTCATTATGTCTACACTTGCGTTCCTCTACTGATTAATGAGGTTGAGTACCTTTCTATGTGTTTATTGGCCATTTGGGCATGTCTTTTATGAAGTGACTTTTCAAATCTTTTTCCAATTTTTATTGGGATGTTCATATTTTTAAAATTGATTTGGATTCTGGATTCCACTCATATATATATATATATATATATATGCACTTATATAAATATATATATTCAATTTTACTATCTTCTACAAATCTCCGTTTTGCTTTTACATTATTTTAATAATGTCTTTTAGAGGAACAGAAATTCTTAATTAATCAGTCTATTGTTTATGGATAGTACTTTTATTCTTTAAAAAAACTTTGGATCAAACTCTCACTCTTTGCTGATGATATGATATTATATCTAGAAAACCCCAATGTTTCAACCATGAGACCTCTGGAATTGATAAATGAATTCAGTAAAGTCTCAGGATACAAAATCAATACACACAAATCAGAGGCATTCATATACGCCAATAACAGTCAAACTGAGAACCAAATCAAAGACTCAATTCCCTTCACAATAGCAACAAGGAAAATAAAGTACCTAGGAATATATTTAACTAAGGAGGTAAAAGACCTCTATAGGGAGAACTATGAAACACTGAGGAAGGAAATAGCAGAGGATGTAAACAGGTGGAAAACCATACCAGGCTCGTGGGTCAGCAGAATCAACATTGTTAAAATGTCTATACTACCCAAAGTGATCTACAGATTCAATGCAATCCCTGTTAAAATACCACATCATTTTTCACAGATATAGAAAAAATAATTTTACACTTCATATGGAACCAGAGAAGACCCCATATAGCAAAAGCAATCCTAGGCAAAAAGAATAAAATGGGAGGCATCAATTTACCAGACTTCAAACTATACTACAAAGCTATAGTAATTAAAACAGTATGGTACTGGCATAAGAACAAGGACATAGATTTATGGAACAGAACTGAGAACCCAGATATAAAACCAGCCTCATATACCCATCTAATATTTGACAAAGCAGATAAAAACATACTCTGGGTAAAGAATCCTTTTTCAATAAATGGTGCTGGGAAAACTGGATAGCCACATGTAGAAGACTGAATCAGGATCCACACCTTTCACCTTTCACAGAAATCAACTCATGGTGGATAATAGCCTTAAACCTAAGGCGTGAAACTACAAGAATTGTAGAGGAAAACTTTGGAAATACTCTTCTAGACATTGGCCTAGGCAAAGAATTTATGAAGAATACCCCAAAGGCAATCATAGCAACAACAAAAATAAATAAATGGGACCTGATTAAATTAAATAGCTTCTGCACAGCCAAAGAAACTATCACAAGAGCAAATGGACAACCTACAGAATGGGAGAAAATACTCACATGTTACATATTGATAAAGGGCTGATACTAGAATCTATTTAGAACTCAGGAAAATCAGCAAGAAAAAAATCAAACAACCCTATCAAAAAGTGGGCAAAGGACATGAACAGAAACTTTTCAGAATAAGACAGAATAATGGCCCAAAAACATATGAAAAAATGCTCAACATCTCTAATCCTCAGGGAAATGCAAATCAAAACCACAATGAGCTATCATGTATCTCCAGTGAGAATGGCCTTTATCAAAAAGTCCCAAAACAGTAAATGTTGGCATGGATATGGAGAGATAGGAACACTCATACACTACTGGTGGGACTGAAAACTAGTGAAACCTCTATGGAAAGTAATATGGAGATACCTCACAGAACTACCATTTGATCCAGTAATCCTATTACTGGGCATCTACCCAAAGAAAAAAAAGCATTGTATAAAAAACACCATTTGCACTCGAATGTTTATAGCAGCACAATTCACAATTGCAAAGATCTGGAAACAACCCAAGTGCCCATCGATACATGAATGGATTAATAAAATGTAGTATATGTATACCATGGAGTACTATTCAGCTATAAGAAACAATGGTGAGCGAGACCCCGTCTCTACTAAAAAAAAAAAAAAAATAGAAAGAAATTATCTGGACAACTAAAAATATATAGAAAAAATTAGCCGGGCATGGTGGCACATGCTTGTAGTCCCAGCCTCTCGGGAGGCTGAGGCAGGAGGATCGCTTGAGTCCTGGAATTTGAGGTTTCTGTGAACTAGGCTAACGCCATGGCACTCACTCTAGCCAGGGCAACAGAGTGAGACTGTGTCTCAATAAAAAAAAAAAGAAACAATGGTGATATAGCACCTCTTGTATTTTCCTGGATAGAGCTGGAACCCATTCTACTAAGTGAAATATCCCAAGAGTGGAAAAATAAGCACCACATGTACTCACCATCAAATTGGCTTCACTGATCAACACCTAAGTGAACATTATAGAAATAACATTTATTGGGCGTCAGGCAGATGGGAGGGGGGCGGAGGGGATGGGTATATGCACACATAATGAGTGCGATGCGCACCATCTAGGGGATGGACACGTTTGAAGCTCTGACTTTGGGGGATGGGGAAGTGCAATATACATAACCTAAACATTTATACCCCCATAATAAGCTTAAACAAAAATAAATTATTTAATTAATTAAACTAAGAACCAGACCATCAACTTGCTGTATTACAAAGAATAGTATAATTATTTCCTATTAAAAAAAAAAACTTTGCCTACCCTAACACCATATCCTAGATAATATCCTAAGTTTTCTTCTAGATCTTCCATTCATCTCAAATAAATTTTAGTGGAATGTATAAAGCCGGAGTACAGGTATATTTTATGTGTTTACTGGCCATTTGAGTATGTCTTTTATGAAGTGCATTTTCAGCTTTATTTCCTCAGATTTTATCAGTATGTTTGTATTTTTAAAAATTGACTTGTAGTTCCCTATATATTCTCGATTCCATTCATTTTTTGGAAAAAATATTTAATTTTGAGCATTTTCTACAAATACGTTTTGCTTTTTCACTCTCTGAATAGTGTCTTTTTGATGAACAGAAGTTTTTAAATTTAATTATGTCTAATGAATCCATTCTTTATCATTAGTGCTTTGATTATTGTGTTGTTTTTTTTCTTTTAGAGACAGGGTCTCACTCTGTCCCCCAGGCTGGAGTGAAGTGGTGCAATCATAGTTCATTGCAGCCTTGAACTCGTGAACTCAAGCAATCCTGCCACCTCAGCATTTTTAATTTTTTTTTTTAGAGATGGGATCTCGCTCTGTTGTCCAGGCTGGTCTCAAACTGCTGGCCTCAAGTGATCCTCCCGCCTTGGCCTCCCAAAGCACTGGGATTAGAGGTGTGAGCCATCGTGCCTGGCATTGTTAGTGCTTTTTAATGCTTATTAAAAACCTCTTTGCCTACCCTAAAGCCACAAAGATAATATCCTAAGTTTTTTGTTAGATTTTCCATCCGTCTCTAATAAAGTGTTGTAGAATGGGATGAGGTAAGAGTCAAGGTTTGTATTTTCCCTGTAGTTATCAAGTAGATTTATTAAAAGTACTATCCTTTCCACAATGATTTATAGGGCCCTTGTTTCACAAAACTAGCTATTTTATAGGTAGAGGGGTGCACCTAAAGAAGTATTGGGGGTACTCCTAGTAGCTTAGAGTGGCCTCAGCTGAGACAGCAAGGAAATGCGGGCCTCAGTTCTACAACTTTGAGAAGTCAGACCTGCCAATAACCCGAATGAGCTTGAAAGCAGTTTCTCTCTGAGTCTCCAGTTAATTACCAGCTTGGTCTTTTATTTTGTGAGATCCTAAGCAAAGAAACCAATCAAGCCTGCCAGGACTTTTTTTTTTTGAGACAGAGTCTCACTCTGTTGGCCAGGAGAGTGTGCCATGGCATCAGCCTCGCTCACAGCCACCTCAAACTCCTAAGAGATCCTACAGCCTCAGCCTCCCGAGTAGCTGGGACTACAGGCATGTGCCACCATGCCCGGCTAATTTTTCTATTTTTAGTAGAGATGGGGTGCCACTCTTGTTCAGGCTGGTCTCGAACTCCTGACCTCAAGCGATCCTCCCACCTTGGCCTCCCAGTGTGCTAGGATTACAGGCATGAGCCACCGTGCCCGGCCTGCCAGGATTTTTGATCTATAAAACTGCTTGATTATATCTTTGTGTTGTTTTAAGCTGCTATACTGGGAATAGTTTGTTGTACAGCAGTAGCAAACTACTGTAGGTGGTGCCTGCATATTCTGAAGTAACAAGTGAAAATCAGGCACAATATTTTTTATTGTCCAGTCAGCAGATCAGAGAATTCCCCATGAGACCACAAGTGCAGGATCAGAAAACCTTCTCTTTTTCTGGGCCCTACTACAAGCTAGTAGGATTTCAGTCACTTGTCAATTGGTCATAGTAGCACACAACACTGACGCATATGCTACAACCAGTATGTAGTAGGCAACTTGTTGCTGTGTCCCTTTTTTAGTGGTAAGAAAGGCAAGATGTAGGAACTTGCTGTTGACCTTATAGGCACCATCCTGACATGCCTCAGATTACTAGATCGTTAAAAATTTCAGTTGTAAGATCCATGATTTTGTGTGAGAATTATTTCCCACATTCTGTCTTGCAACTGTGTTGCGAATGTTTCTGGATTAGTTGCTACTAGCATAATGTCACCAATGCAAAGGAATGGTGTGATATCTAATGTAAGGGAAAGGTGATCAAGGTCCCTAAGGACTAGTTTAGAACATAGGCCTAGAGAGTTGCTATAAGCCTAAGGTAGGAAGTGATGGTGCATTGCTGCCCTTTGCAGCTGAAGCCAAACTCCTCCTTGTGATAAGTACTGAAACACAATAAATACAGTACATCGGGTGCCCAGGGATATGATGATTGCTAAAGCAATAAAACCAGCCATAGTTCAGCAGCTGCTGTACTAACCACCATCTGATTAAGTTTATGATCTTTGGCTGCAATTCTACAAGATCCATCTATTTCTGCATAGGACAAATAGGCAAGGTAAGAGATGGTTGAAGAATCACCACTCTTCATCTTTTAACCCCTCGATGGTACCACCAATTATTCGACTCCCTCCAGAAAAGCTATATTGTTTTTGATTACTATTTTTATATTTAGAGCAGTGCTAATGACGTGGAAAATATATCTCACAGAATTTAGGGGCTTAAGGTACCCAGCTTCTCAGGAGGCTTAGCAGTGTCCTACAAGGCAACTACCTCAGATGACACTATGGCAGGTTCTTCAGGAAGAGGAGAAATAAACTCCTCAGGCAGGAATGAAGGTGTGTTTTTCCACTGGAAAATAAATCTCACAGAATTTAGGGGCTCAAGGTACCCAGCTTCATCAGAATCTGTGTATATGTCACATTCCAATTTTCAGGATCCCAATTCATCCCCAATCAGTGCCCTAACAGAAGAAACCTTGAGAGGTTAGGAATTCAATTTTATTGTAATTCAGCCAATCACAGGATTAGACTTTGGATTTAGTTTTCCCAAATCTCGGCCCTGTGGCTATGGGAGATAAGGATATCTTTCATGGACAATCATGGAAGCTTTGAGGTCCTTTATGTGGACCTTAATATGGGACTTTAAGAACCTGAGCACATCATTTTCTTTCCCTATGTTCCCCAGCACATTTAGAGGCAACCAGTCATTTCCATTATACTCATTTTGGCTACAGTGTTCACAGGGAGAACCTCCTTGGTCATCTAGACCATTGCATTCCATAGGTGCTTCAGCACAGGTATCAAAATGCAATCATTTGAGAAATTCCCTTGCCACTTCTTGCCATAGACTACTAGTGCCCTTTTAAAATTGGAAACAGGGTCACTAAGGTCTTTAAATTGAATCAGATTAAAGAAGGAATTCCAAAAAACCCAGAACAATTTCAGATAATTTTTTCTTAAGATTCTGTTCTTCTGAAAGCATACTTAATACCAAAATCTGTATCCATCAGGCTTCAACCAGGAAAGCAGAACCAGTAGAAGACAACATGTGTGTGTGTAGATTTGTTATAGGGAAATGGCCTTATGCAATGGTAGGAGTTCATTAAGCTGTTTATGTAAGATTGTTGTGTCCTCATTTTATGCTGGAGCAGGGCAGATATTCAGGAGGAAAAGACTACATGCTGGCTGGAACCCACCGATATGAACTGGAATCCCCAGGAAGACTTACTAATACCCATGTCCCTTCTTTTTCTCTGAACTTGGAGAAAAGGGGACTCTACAGAAGCTGAGGCCCTTCAGAGCAGAACTAAACGCCCAAGGCCCTTTACTCCTGTCTCATGTTAGATGTCTTCTCAGAGAAGCCTTCCCTGACTACCAAATTCAAAGTATCATCTACTAATTTTCCATCTCCTTACTCCGTTTCAGCTTTTGGCAGAGAATTTACCATTATTCTATGGTTGCTCTGGTTGTTTAGGGCCTTAGCCCCCAAGTGGAACGTAAGCTCCATGAGGACAGTGTTTAGTTCACCGTTTTTTTCATGCCTAGATAAGGTCCTGACACTTAGAACGTTTTCAGTAAATATTGAATAAATGAGTTATTTTTCAAATCTTCACAATAATCCTAGTAGGTAGCTGCTATGATCACCCTCAGTTTACAGAAGAGTATATGGAAACACAGAGGTTAGGTAAGTAGTCCCAGGTAAGAGGCAAATAAGGGCATACCTGGAGCAACACCTCAAAGCCAGGTCTATCTTGGCCCCAAAGTAGTTTCCACTCCTCTAGTGGAGTCTCACCAGATGCTGCAGCTTTAGGATCCTTCCGACTCCAGTCTCCCACTGTTTCCTACTGGTCACATAACCCTGGTTCCAGAACTTTCTCACTCACCCTCCCTGACAGGATCTCCCAGGGGAGGGAGGGCCTAGCTCACATCTGCTCCTATTTCTGCCTCTGCCTCATCCTGCCAGCTCTGAGTGCTCCCAGGAAGATGCCTCCTGTGAGACAGGGCCCAGTTACTCTCATTCAGCTTGTCTCTGGCCCTTACAGCTGATCTTCTATGTTTCCCAGAACAGATACTTGAAAATAAGTAAATGACCCACCTTGAACAGCTCTCTGCCCTGGAGCTGCAGCCTTTACTAGGTACTAGTATTTGCATTTGATTGAATATACAGGAGATGGGATCTGGGAAGGGCATAATTGGAATGCTGCTGCCTCAGTAATCTCAGGCTGCTATGACAGAATCCCGTAGACTGGGTGGCTTAAACACCAGACATTTATTTCTCACAGTTCTGGAGACTGGGAAGTCTGAGATCAGTGTACCACCATCGTCAAGTTCTAGTAAGGGCCCCCTTCCTGGCTTGCACTTGGCCACCTTGCTATATCCTCACATGTTGTGGTGGGGCGTGGGGCGGGAGGGGAGGAGCAAATTATCTCTAATTATAAGAGCACTAATCCCATCATAGGGGCCCCGCCCTCATGACCTCATCTAAACTTAATTGTCTCCCAAAGGCCCTACCTCCAAATACCATCACATTGGAGGATAGAGTTTCAACATATGAATTCTTGGGATGCAAACATTCCCCCGCCTACACACAAGCCAAGAGTGGACAGCTACAGTAGTACAGTCCCAACTGGGACAGCCCTGAAGGACAGTGCTGAAGGGAAATCCTCCCAGAAGGAAGAACTTTGAGCAGTGCACTTGGTTGTTCCTTCTGCCTGGAGGAGAGATGGCCAGAGGTATGAGCATGTATCCATGCATAGGCTCTGTCCCATTCATTGGCTGAATGGTCAGGGACTTTGAGAATACATAATTGAAAATTTGTGACAAGGAGGTCTTGGGAAGAGGTATGTGCATAAACCTGTCCAAATAGACATGCGATGTGAAGGTATTTGAGACTTATGAGAGTTCTCAGCAAAGGCTAACCTCAGCAGAGCAGAATTTTAATAATCTGATGGATACGATCCCCATTATCTGGATATCGATCAGCCACTTTTCCCAACACTTGTGTCATAATATTATGGGCTCAAGAACAAAATGTCCAAGATGACAGGGATGGAGGTTATGCTCAGTAGCACGGGCTTCTACTCACCAAGGCCAATCTCACTGCAGCCACTGCTGAGTGCTCAATTTGCCAGAAATGGAGACCAACACAAAGCCCATTATGTGGCACCTGTCTCCAGAATGATCAGCCAGCTAGCTGGTGGCAGGTGATTACACTGCACCACTTCCATTATGGAATGGACAGTGCTTTGTTGTTACTCAAATAGACACTTATTCTGGATTTGGATTTTCCTTCCCACCCACAGTACTTTGAGAAAACCAACATTTGTGGACTTAGAAAATGCCTTATTCACCATGATGGATTTCCACACAGCATCATCTCTAAACAAGGGACTCGCTTCACAGAAAATAAAGAGCAGCAGTGGGCCCATGCTCATGGGGATTCACTGGTCTTATTATGTTCCCCTGTTATCTTTAATTGACTGGATCAATAGAACAGTGGAATGACCTTGGGAAGACTTGGTTCTGAGGCTAGCTAGATGGCAATAACATGCAGAGCTGAGCAAATACTTGTAGGAAGCAGTATTTGCTATGTATTAGCATCCAACATAGTTTGCATTCTCTCCCATAATCAGGATTCGTGGGTCCTAAAACCAATGGGTGGAAATAGGATTACCTCTACTCACTATTTCCCCCAGTGATTCACTAGCAAAAATGTTTTCCATCCCTCTGTCTTTAGGCTCTGCTGAACTACAGAGATTTGTTCTAGAGGGAGAAATGCTTTCACAACAGTGAAAGGGACACAACAGTGATTCCACTGAGAAGGAATTGATACTTCCAGCTGGCCATTTTGGTCTCTTCATCCCTCTCAATCAATAGGCAAAGGAAGAGGTCCTGTACTGGCTGGGGTGATGAAACCTGATGATGAAAGGGAGATTGGGTTCCTACTACACAAGGGGCTAAGAAAGAGTATGTCTGATATATCTAGAGATTTTCTTAGTATTCCCATGTTTTGTGATTACAGTTAATGGAAAATTACAACAACTCAATTGAGGAAGGATATCTATGACCCAGACCTTTCAGCACTTAAGATTTGAGTCATTCCTCCAGGCAAAAAGCCATGACCGGCAGAGGTGCTATCTCAGGGCAAAAGGAATAAGAAATGGATAGTGAAAAAAGGCAGTTATAAGTACCAGCTATGATCATGTGATCTCTTGTAGAAACTAGGACTGTAATACTAAATAGCTCAATGAGTTATTAACTCATCCTTCTCCCCACCCCGGTAGGAAAACACACAAAGAAACAAACAGCAAACTATACTTTCGCAGCAAATTTTTAGAGCTTTTAATAACAGAAAATCACAACATTTAAAAAGCTCAACTATTTTTTCTTAGCTTCTAAAAAGGAATTCTCTTGACTTCAAAATTCTAGGGAGCTTTATCGAGATCTCATTCCATCCTACAGCATAGAAAACTTGTCCTTGTTTCTCTTTGTTCTTTGCAATAACACAATTATCTTCCCTTCATGTGATTACTTTTGCTGAGGATGGTAGGAATCTATTTTTTAAATACTTCTTAAGTACTTTTTAAGTTCCTGGATTAAGATAGATCTTTTAAACCTGGAATTAAAGAGGCATTTTGTTAACCACAAGATATCTACAGCATTTATGATATGTAAGACATAGTAGTGGATACAAAATAGGGTTTACAATCTGCA
This sequence comes from Avahi laniger, assembly GCA_963575035.1. Classification (NCBI taxonomy): domain Eukaryota; kingdom Metazoa; phylum Chordata; class Mammalia; order Primates; family Indriidae; genus Avahi; species Avahi laniger. Next base: position 11,186 of record CAUYSK010117207.1, read on the forward strand.
TGCAAATAGAAAATACATCCTCATGTAAACATACTATCCAGCAAAATACCAAGTGTGTCAATTGAGGGCCCATACCCACCCCAGATTATGATAAGCTTGGAAGGCTCTGTGGCCTTGGGAGAATGCATTAGATTTAGAGAATATCAACCTAAATGCCTGTGAAAATAGCATGAAGTATGATCAACGGCCAGGGTTTAGGAAAAATAAGGCAGGACCTATTCCTGCCCCCACCCTGAATTGGGCCCAACTGCTTAAAACAATGGAAGAGTTCCTTTTTACACCCACCTTGTCGCTTCCTTGATGGTAAATTCAACAAATTGTTTCTTGACTTCTGAATTTCCTTGCACTTTTTCAAGCAAAACGAAAATTTTTTCATAATCTGAAGATATTAGAAAAAATTCAGTACTTCTAAAATTATAGAAATTAAATATAACTCAATCTTAGTACATCCACTAACTCAATATTTATTTTTTATGGGCTAAAATGTTACATAATGTTTGTGTTTTGAATGCTTAAATCACAAAATCTATACATATTTTTACTAAGGGAACTATATTAAATACTAGCCAAGTAAAACATTTTAGAATACGTATTAGAAATTTTTAGTCAAATTAAAGAGAAAGCATCCTAAATTATGTAAAACCCCAATTCAGCCAAATGATGAGCTGAAGAGGTGGCTTGACTGTTCTAAATTACAGGATAAGAGAGACCTCCTATGCTTTTATTGATAGATGTTCTTTCACTACTTACTTCGTCCAAACTTTCGAACTTCCTTCATTAATTGATATTTTATATCATCATTAATTTTCTGTGCCATGGCAGGACTGATTTGCTGTGTATTCGGCACATTTTCCATTGAAGACGTTGTGGTGGCTTTTGGGTCACCTACAGAGACACTGCAGTGTTTGGTTCCTTCTGCAAGTGCATCACTACCAGGTTTGTGAACCAGCTCATCTTTCCCACGACCAATGGAGTCATCAGAGAAAGAATTCAGTTGGTTAGGTGGAATACCACCTTCTGCCTTATTCATAGGCTCTGGTGGAACATATTTTGACAAGAAGCCTTCAGGTGGTGGTTGAACATTTTCCTTCTCCTTCACATGGACATTGTCAATGACAGTAGCACCTGGAAACCAAATTAAGAGGTTGATCTGTGAGGTAGATGTGTTTTATTCCAGCCTCCCCCACAGGGACATCCACTACATATCAATTTCTAGAGAATTATTTACTTCATAAACGTACCAGGTGGAAATCTCATATCTCACAAATAGAACTCGGGAAAGATAATACAAGAAAACCACCTTTTCCCCTCCTGGCACTAGGAATACATACAGAAAACAAGTAGGACAATACAACTAATAAATATTCACATATTCTTGGTACTCAGGGTTCACTGCCATCTTGCTGCCATTTACAACTCTCAATTAATGTGAAGAGTTTTATAATTTACCTATAAACTAAAAATTTCCTGTCATGCTGTACTGAGCTGGAAGCCAGACTGAGTGAGCCCTGCTCAATCTGCCTCTCCTCTACCTCAACGATTCTGAGAAAATAGAGGTAGCCATTAGGGCTGAAAGTTCTGCATGCACTGCGTTACCAAAAA
>CAUYSK010117216.1:0-28336 GCA_963575035.1 Avahi laniger
GGTGAGGAGATAGACTTCAAGTGCAGATAACCCTTGAAGTTTGTCAGTATAAGAAATGAAAGGAGATAAGAAAAAGTGGTACCCAGTCTGGGCGCGGTTGCTCACGCCTGTAATCCTAGCTCTCTGGGAGGCCGAGGCGGGTGGATTGTTTAAGCTCAGGAGTTCGAGACCAGCCTGAGCAAGAGCGAGACCCCGTCTCTACTAAAATTGGAAAGAAATTAATTGGACAACTAAAAATATATAGAAAAAATTAGCCGAGCATGGTGGTGCATGCCTGTAGTCCCAGCTGCTTGGGAGGCTGAGTCAATAGGATCGCTTGAGCCCAGGAGTTTGAGGTTGCTATGAGCTAGGATGATGCCACGGCACTTACTCTAGCCTGGGCAACAGAGTGAGACTCTGTCTCAAAAAAAAAAAAAAAGGAAAAGTGGTACCCATAAGTGTTCCAGGGAGGTTTCTCTTTATATCTTTTTTTCTTAAATTGAGGTAAAATTCACGCAATATAAAATTACTTATTTTATACTTGATCTTAGCCGAAAGCTGAGAAGCAACTAAAATTAAAGTGAGCAGTTTAGTGGCATTTAATACATTTCACTATGTTGTACAATCACCCACCTCTATCTAATTCCAAAATATTTTTTATCACCCCAAAGGGACATCCCATAACCATTAAGCCATTACTTCCCATTCCCTTATCTGCTAGCCCCTGGCAACCACGTAGCTCCTCTCTGTCTTTATGGATCTACCTATTTTGGATATTTCATATAAATGGAGTCATACAATGTGTGGCATTTTGTGTCTGGCTTCTTTCATTTAGCATAAAGTTTTCGAAGTTCACCCATGTTGCGGCATGTATCAATACTTCATTCCCTTTTATGGCTAAATAATATGCTATTGTATGGAAATACCATCGTATGGATAAATTTGTTTATCCATTTATCTACTGATGGACTCTGTGTCTTTTTTAACAAAGAGAGGAAGACACTGGAGACTGTGTAAATGCTGATGGAAACACTCTAGTTTATAGGGACCTGTGGAAGATGCAGGAGAGAGGATGGGTAACAGGTAAGGTTCTTGAAAAGATGGACTCTATCCATTTGCTAGTGGGAAGTTGGGGAGACCCCATCTGATAGTTTCTATTTGCTTTATGGTGCAGGCCAGGCCTGCAGTGAGAGTGGAGAGTCAGAGGTTCAAGGGAGGGGTAGAGGAGTAGAATGTGCCAACTAGAAAACACGATTATGATTGCTGGGTGGTGCTGGAATCTTCAAATCTTTACCTATTGTTTACTCAGTTTAAAAAAGTTCTTCTGAGGAGTCCTGTGACTATGCAAATGTTACATGATTACAGAAGGGGGTATTACTATTTCTGTTTCCTTCTGAGATGGTGGTCCAGCCATACCAGAGCTTGGGGTTCTGCCACAAACAGAACCCACAAAGTGTAGCAGCTTCACAAGTTTGAAAAGCTTTGGGTAAGTGTTTTCAGTTGGGTTCTCTTGAAGCAGATGCTAAGATATAGGTTGGAGTGAAACATGTTTATTAAAGATCAACCCCTATGAAAGGAAGGTGGAGGGAAGCAAGACTGGGCAGAGGAAGAAGTCAAACTTGGGTGCAAGCCTGATGAAGCCTTGACCATCCCGATGAGAAGTTCTGGAATGAGTATTGTCCATAACATTGTCCTGCACTGAGCCAAAATGGTTAGGTTTTTATACCCATGCCTGGCTCATGCATTAGTTATAGGCTGCCCCAGAAGGTCATGACCTCAAGCAGAGTAGCTCTCTGTAACTGAGGCAGACCCTGCAGGAGCTGAGAACAGTAGACGGTTGACCAAAGCAAGCCTTCACTTGAAAGGGGCTAGGGAGCAATCTGGGCATATTCGCCACGGTAGGCAGCCTAGCCAGGAGCCCCACTGGAATAGTTTGGAGTCCAGGCATATGCGAAGTGGAATTCTTCAGAAGGATCCTTCCCATCATTGCCCCAGAAATTGTTCTTAGAAACTGAGCTGATGGACAGGAGCTGGGTGAGGTAGTGGAGCTGGCACCAGAAGTTAGACTCTGCTTCTCAGGTAGAATGAGCTCATCCCTGGCATTTGAGGACAGGGGCATGTGTTCCCATGGGGAATGAAATCTCACTTAATAGAAAGACTTTATTGTTAGCCAGTCAACTGAGCAGGAATGCTTTGGATTTTGAAAACGTTTCATGATGTTTTTGACTTCACTATTATTTGTCAGAGAAATGACAAAAAGAAAAGGGCGCCTAGTCAGCAGTCAGCAAATGTTTGCTGAACGAGTGAATGAAAGAATCATTGTGGGCAGAGCAGCAGCAGGAAGCAGAGGGTCAGATTCTCTGTCACCTTTTCAGAGGAGTCTGGCTCTAGTGGTAGCGGCTCGACAGGGTTCATAATTGCTCTGCATGGCAAGAGAGGGTGAAGGATAGAACCTGGAGCAGAGGCGGTGTTCCAGGGAGGGCTAGGGAGATAACCACATTACAGTAGACATGGGTGCCGGTTGCCTTAAGCCAGCTTGGAGGAGGAGAGAGTGGGAACCTGGCAGTGGAAAGATGGCTGGATGCTTGCCACATGTAGCCACTTGGGACATGGAGGGGTGGTCTGGTCACCCTGACCTGAGGAGGCCTTTCTCCTCCCCATTGTTTGAGAACTTGGTGCCCGGGGGAAGGTTCTCTTAAGTCCAGTTCCTCCTGTATCCCAAGAAACCATACCCACTTCTCCTGTGGCTTCCCCCTACTTCTGACAGTTCCCTCCCATAGCCTTAGAGCTCCACCTCCTCTATCACCCTCTCTCCCAGAACGTACAACAATATGACTGCCCCCCCCCAACTCCATTGATTGTGCTCCAGTCCCCATAAGCCTGTTGTTTCACCTCTGGAAGCCAGGCCTGTAGCCTCTCAGCCCCCAGCTTGATTGTTACAATCTTTCAGTAGTCCATGTGGCCTCATTCTTCCCCACACAGCATGGACCTTGTGGCACCTGTCATTTCCAAGACACTATTGCCAGCCCCCTTGATTCCCTCACCTTGTTGTGACATGGGGAAAGAGGGAGGACTGTAGCAGAATGTTGGATTAGGAATAAAGAAATAGTCCTGGGATCTGGGCTGGTGTTGATGTCTGATTGCCAGCTCAAGGAGTGGAATGGATCTAGGAGAGGGAGAATGAAGAAAGAAATATTATTTATTATCTTAATAATTCATTTATGGAGAAGTTACATTTGGCAAATTGCTTCTACATTTGTTATTTCAGTGAAGTCTATTCTTACCTCTTTCCTGACTGCTTTTCTTCTTCCATCTGAAAAGGTGTAGCCATTTATCAAGGCTGTCGTAAACATTGTTTCTTCTTTTTTCACTTTCTGCCTAAGAGATTTCTGGCTTGAGCTCTCATTGCCATGTGATGACTCCCAAACCTGTGTTTCCAGCCTCAGCCTCACCTCCTGAAGCCCATCCCATATTTTCAGCTGTCTGGTGATATATATCTGTCTGTCCTATTGGTACTACACAGTCTTTTAAACCAAATTTATGATAATTTCCCCCCCAAACTCATTCTTCCTATTTAATAATGGTATCAGCATTCTCCCAGTTACCTCACCTTGAAACTTAGGCTCCTCCCTTCTTCCTCTCCCCTAGCCCAGTCTCGTCAGTCACCTTGCATTGCCACAGCCCCTCACTTACTTCCATTCCCACTGCCTCCTCTTATTCCTACCCCGTGACTTCTTTCTGAGCTGTGGCAATAGCTTCCTACCGTTTCCCCAACTCCAGGTGTGTGTGCCTCCGGGTGCATCTTACACATACCGTTCACCATGTCTTTCTAAGCCTGTGATCTCCAATCCCTGGGGCTACGGACGGGTAGTGGTCCGTGGCCTGTTAGGAACTGGACTGCACAGCAGGATGTGAGTGGCAGGGTGAGCAAGCAAAGCTTCATATGTATTTAAAGCTGCTCCCCATCGCTTGCATCACCACCTGAGCTCTGCCTCCTGTTGAATCAGCGGCGGCATTAGATTCTGCATTGTGGTGAGTTGTATAATTATTATATATTACAATGCAATAATAATAGAAATAAAGTGCACAATGAGTGTAATGCACTTGAATCATCCCGAAACCACCTCCCACTGCCTACCCCAGTCCATGAAAAAATTGTCTTCCATGAAACTGGTCCCTGGTGCCAAAACTGTTGGGGATCGCTGTTGTAAGCCACTGTTCTTATCGTAACAAGATTTTTTGCTGAAAAACTGAAGTGGTTCCCCACTGGTTGGAGAGTTAAGATCCAACTTCTCAACCTGGACTATGAGACCCCGCAACCTCTCTCTTTCTTCCTACTATGATCCTATACACACTCACCTTGTTTTCTAGCTATGGGACTGCTGCTTTCCCCCTAATTGTGTCCTGGACTTTCCTTCTTCCCTGCCTTTGTTTATGCTTTTCGTTTTGCAACTTGTCTACTTCCCTCCTCCTCTACTCCCTTGCCCCTTAGCCTACATAATTTCTACCTGTTAAACCGTATTGATTTGTATCTGTTGCAGTGGAAATACCATGACACAGTACATGTACTGCCATAGAATGATGTTCAAGGCACACTCCCAGATGATGAAGCATGTTGCACAGCGGCATGTATAGTGTGATTCCATTCTTGAAAAAATTAGTAGTAGTAACAAATGTTAATGTATACAGAGAAAAAAATGGAAAACTGTGCCCCATTACTGATTATTCTTGAAGGGAAGTGATGATTATAGGGATTGTAAGGTGAGAGTATATATATGTATAAAAGTTGATTTTTAAAAAATAATGGTTGCATATTTCTATAGTAATGAGAAAACATAAAGCAAGAAAAAAAGTTGTTCCCAGTCTTTAAGGTTCATTCAAATTTTCTCCTCCCTAGTTTCTCCTGGTGGGAGGTGCTCTTACTCATAGTTCCTTTCTCCTCCACTCCCTCCTGCATGGAGCTCACATCAAGCTCATATCTCGGTAACTTGCGGACTTGCCTTATTTTCCCCTTCTTGCTTCTGAATGAGGAGCAGTTGATACCATTTGAATCCTTGAGCCCCTGTAGGGCCTGGCCTAGTGCCCATGCTCAGTGGCTGCTCTGTCAGTGTTTTTTGAGCTGGCCTGCTGTCTCCTGGGTATCCTGGGGCCTTCTTGCTCCTCTAGTTTGGGAGAGACTGAAGGCCCTTTCTTCTTCCATGGCTGGAGCTGTGTGACTTATGGGACTGATCAATCAGCTTTAATTCATTACCGGCTTCCTGACTACGATCTCACCGATTGTGATTGATAAGGATGTGGTTGGAAATCTCTTGTATTTTCCTGCTAATCCCTAGAGGAGTCCATTCCCACATACAAACCTACGCCCTAACCTAGCATTAGATAAACTTGATTCAGCTATTCACGAAGACGCAAAGTAATTGAAGTGTGGATTGGTGTCTGCCAAGAATGGTAGGAGGACTGACAGAAGGGTTTTTGGTCAAAGGGGCTAAGCTGTCCAGCCTCCCTTCGCCATCTCTCTTTTGGCCTTTAATGATATCTGCTTTTCAGGGAGCTTCCAGGCGCCAGATCGAAGAGTAGATTCTGGTCTTTGTATCAAAAGAACTTTTGTAACACATAGTGAGAGACTTTCCTATTTGGCCTCAATCATCTTTCTTGGGGTGAGCGGGAGAGTTTTTGACAGCTAGTCAGGATTTTGTTGTTCCTGAGTGCCGTCAGGCTCCACATGTGCTTAGCCTGGCTCAGACGCAGAGAGGAAGGCAGTGTTCAGCAATGGAAGAGCTGCGTTTGAAGTCACACAGACCTGGCTGAAGACCCAGTTCTTTCACCAACCTGAAGGCTGCTCTAGGTAGGGACCACTGTGGGTTGCAGGATCTAAAATGTCTGGTAATTTGGTCTTTAGTAAACATTTGTTGAATTGACAGAGAAATGAGTAGCTGTGGAACCAAAGAATTCTCATCTGTAAAATGGGAATACCTACCCCATATGATTGTTGTGAAAATTAAGTAAGATAATGTGTGTATAGCAGCTATTCTGGTGCCTAGCACCAAGGGGTAATTGATAAAACTACTTTCCTTTTTTTTTTTTTTTGCCCTCTACCCCCTTACACTTTTAAGGGTTAGAAGTCCTCTGACTTCCTTTGTACATAATTACTAGGATGCAGTGAGAAAGGCTTGGGCTGATCTCATTTTTTACCAGGTGTGGCTTCTCTCCCCATCTAGCGTTGTCTTCTGAGCTCTTTGTCATCTGTTTTCTGTAGAAAGGTAATATTAGCCCTGTCTAAAATTTACATTATAGTCTAAAACCCACTTCTTTTTGAGAGGGCATCCCTTTACCCTCATTCTCCTTTTCCTCCTCCCTCCTCCTTCCTTCCTTCTCTCTCCTCCAACAGGGTCTGGCAGCGTTTCCCAGGCTAGAGTGCAGTGGCATCACGATAGCTCACTGCAACCTCAATCTCCTGGGCTCAGGCAATCCTTCTGCCTCAGCCTCCTGAGTATCTGCGACTATAGACATGTGCCGCCACCTGGTTAAGTTTTAAATTTTTTTGTGGAGATGGGGATCTTGATATGTTGCTCAGACAGATCTGGAACTCCTGGCCTCAAGTCATCCTCCCACCTTGGCCTCCCAGAGTGCTAGGATTACAGGCATGAACCAGTGTACCCAGCTGCCCTCATTATTCTTGAGGAGTGCTATGTCCTATAGCATGCCTCCCTTCCCAGTGCCCTGCCTATACTCACTTCCCTTCCCTTGAATGTCTGTCTTAGGGTAAGAATTTACCAAGTGAACCATCATTGACACCATATTGTGCTAATAGTGGTCAACGCTGTACTCAGTGTGGTAGTCCCATTCTTGTGGGGCTGCCTGTTACATACATAGAAGACTGCTTAAGTATAAATTAAAACTAATTTAAACTCTCTATTGGTGTGAATTGGGGAAAAGCAAATATAATAAACACCTTGAATACTTTGGTTGTAGGACTTAAACATTAAATATAGTTCTGAATGTCCTGGTAGCCAAGAGAAAAATGGAAATATGATGAATCACATAATTACCAACTAATAAGAAAGCCAATAATTTTATCGGTTGTCTGCTGAGAAAGAAGCTTTTTCCCGGTACTAGTAAAAATTGATCTAAAAGCATTTTTGTAATAGACATTAAACTGTGTACTGGGCAATGTCTTTAACAAGGTTATTTCAGAAGCAGCAAAAAGGTTTTTGTAGTCTGTTCCTTATAGAGACCCTGAATAAAATCTGAGGGCATACATGAATGCAGGGTTCTATGAGTTTTTTTTTTTAAGGGGACAAACGCAGTGAGCATTCTGTTTTAATTTGATACTAAAATACAATATAGAATCCCCACTGTCTTCCTCCAGTATCTGCTCTGTCAGGTTGGTTTTTGACAGGGACTAATAGTTGTCATATTAAGATTGAAAACTCAAGCGAGGACTTGGCATAATCCAGCTAGCCACTGTTTAGTCTTTCAAGACAACCTTAGCCCACCCTCTTTTAATGGAATGATCTGTTTGTGTTCATGCTGTATGCATTGTGGCAATGTGAAAATGAATAGACATATGTTGACTTTTTAATAAAAAAACCTAATGATTTGTTTACCTATTTTCATTAGTGTGTCCAATGGGTAGTAAAATCTGTATCCAGCAAGTTTTGGGTAAAAATACGTCATTCACAATCTATTACTAAGTGCAATAACATGCGTCAACTCCCCTCCCCCCAAAAAACAAGATGCTAGCTCTCAGTTACATATGAAATTCTTTCGTTTGGTGATCAGAAGTGTAAAGGTAGGCTTTGGAGACTTGCCGAGAGATGCTAGCTGTGACTACATGAGAGAAAGTAGAAATCCCAGGTTTTCCAGTACTTGGTTTTGTTTTTCTTTTCTTGGGACTTTGACGTTGGGTGTGGGGAAGAAACAAGTCATTGGAAAATGTTGGTGTAGCCAGTGTACACTTGCTAATGGAGAGGATTCCTTCAGACCTCAGAAATGAGGGTAAACCACAGGCTGTATGTGAATAAATTGATTACAAGGTGATTTTCTTTCTCTGTTGAATCTCTTGGTTTCAGTTAGTGTCAGAAGATGCTATTCAGTAGAGTTTAATTTTCCATTTTGTTCTTTTTGCTACTGCCTTCACTAAAGAAATACAGGCAGTCCATTGTCCCTTTGGCCCTCATTGATAAGTTATTTTCCATCCTGTCCCGTTCCATCTCTGAAAGGGTTCTTGAATTGTTTGGGAGGGCAGTACATTCTGTACTCGCTTTTATCCATTATTTATGTTTGCATTCAATTATACTCAGCCTTCCTTTCAATTATGGAGATGGCCCTTGAGCATTTCTGTTTCAGGGAGTTAGGTATCTGTTATAACAATTAGCTATGTAGAGAGGGAATTACCCATAATTCTTGTCCTCGGAAGAGATGTAGTACTGATGGATCCCTGGTCTCCCATCTGACTCCTCTGGAGAGCCACTGCTCTTGTTTACTCCTTGGCTCAGGGTCTCCTGAATTGGAGCTGGCAAGAGGTACTCAGTGTTGTAAACCAGATTTGAGTCTCCCAGAAGGGCCTCTGCTGCAAGGCCCCAGGATTCCAGCTCATGTTAGTGCTGCCCTTCATGCCTCTCAAAGTTCTTTTTCATCTGCTGTTTCACTGGACCTCACAGGATTCCAGTGATGCGCCATTTGTAAAATGAAGATCTACTTCTGTGCTGGCTGATGTGGTAATCACTAGCCATTTGTGATGATTTAAATTAAAATTAATTAAAATTTTTAAAATTAAAAATTCAGTTTCTTATAAGTCACATTTCAAGTGCTCATTAGTCACATATGACCAGGGTCTTCTATGATGGATAGCACAGATACGGAGCGCTGTCATCACAGTATATTCTGCTGGACTGTGCTGGTGTAGAAAGCAAATGGCTGATGCTAGTCCACCTTCATTAACTGCTAATGTGGGAACACAGCCTCCTCCCCTCCCTCTCTTAAATAACGGCTTGAGGATCATCATTACTATTTCGCTGCTTTATTAATTTAAAGTCATTAAGTGAGAAGTGCTAGATATTCCAAGCCAAAGCCCCTGCCAGCAATGCCAGGTTCTGTGCCTCTTGTTCCTGTCATTTCATGTCTGTGCAGTATGGTAGTGGTTCTCTGGCTACCGAGCATGTGAGGGGAGTTGACGTGCAGGTCGTGAGGCTTAGCAGAAAAGCTCCACCAGATCACGTAGTGGGCCTCTGCAGCTCAGTCTTCTCCCGCTGCTGCTGCTCTGATTCTCCCCGGTAGGGAGGCAGGAGAAAGTAGGTCTGGTGAAATCCGGAGGCTCACCTGGGAAAAGATGCCTGGCTTTTAGGACCTGTATTGTAAAAGCCAAGTCCAAAGGGTTCCAGGAGAGTTAAGGTGGTTCCAGAAGTTATTTATTTATTTATTTTTTGATTCCCTTGAAACCTCAGTGAGAAATTGGGAAGTTTTTTGTCAGTTACAATTTTGTCCATTATAATTCTTTGTAACTTTGTTTAGGCAAGGTGAGGTTGGTCAAATATTAGAGACACAAGAGTGTATAATAGCCAAATATTCTTTGCCATGTACCCAGAAATGCGAATGTGAGACTTTGCATGGAAAAATATAGCCACATTACACAAGTGGCCCTGGGCCCGTACTAGATATTCCCGTCTCCCAGGTTCCCACTAGATAGGTGCCTCGTAGCTCTGTGCTTTAGCTTGTCGGGAGTGTTAGAGGGGATGAGGACAATAGGGAAGCACATTCATGTACACGCTCCTCCCACCCTGTAATCCCTTCTTCCCAAAGTGCACTAAAGCATATGATTTGTCCCAGCATAACCTGAAGATTTAATCCAAAGAGGTGATTCTCTAACAATGGATTTGATGAGTAGGATTTGGGGGACTATTGGGGTTATCAAATGTCTTCTTGATAGCTCTCAAATCCCAGCACATCAGTGACTATTTTGGTTCTGCCTTTTGAGGCTGAGTGCAGGTTTATTCAAAGAGGAGCCTTCGGGGAAATATTTTTTTTTTTTAAGAGGCAAGGTCCCTCTCTCACTCGGGTTGGAGTAAAGTGGCATGATCTTAGTTCACTGCAGCCTCAATCTTCTGAGCTCAAGGGATCCTCCTGCCTCAGCCCCCTGAGTAGCTAGTACTACAGGTGTGGGCTACCACGCCCAGCTAATTTTTCGTAGAAATAGGGTCTTACTATGTTGCCCAGTCTGGTGTTGAACTCCTGGCCTTAGGCAGTCCTCTTGCCTCAGCCTCCCAAAGTGTTGGGATTACAGGCATGAGCTACTGTGCCAGGCCTGGGAAAGTTCTTGCTGTGTGATAAGATCTCAGTTTTTGGGCTCAGGAAGTATGATGGTAGCTGTTGGGAAAAGCTAAGGAAGATTAAACAGTAAATTTCTGAGAGAATTACAAAGTTTGCTAGATTGGAATCACAATCCATGAAAGAACAGTTTAGGGAGATGGAGTTTTGTTGTAGATTCACTGTGAAATGTGAAATAATGAGGAAATCTCGGGTTGGGAATTGTATAATAGAAATTTAGGGGAAGTTGAAATACATGTCACAGTTTTATACTTTCTGTAGTTTTGAAATGATTTATTTTGTGCTCAAAGAAAGAATTGTGTTTTGTTCATAAAGATATCATGTATTAAGCAACATGAAATCCTAGAAAAAATTGGGAAACAACTTATTTTTAGATTAAGTGCAGGGGAGGGGATAAAGAGCCAGAATTAGCTGTGAGGGGAGAATTGCTTTTTTCTTTCTTCCTGGTGGCTCTGTTATTGCTCACAGTGGTCTTTGAATAAGAGTGGTCATTAGCCGTAGCAGTTGAAGGGGAGTTGGTGTCTTAGTCTAGTGTGCTGGTGAAATAATGGGGGGGGGCTATACATATGGTCTTTTTGACATTGTGTCCTCAGTTTTTTGAATGTCCACCCACCTGTCACAGGTCCTAGAAATAACCATGTACTCCTCTAAATGGAGGAGCTCTGAGGCACTGTAGCTCAGAGATTGATTGCAGGACGGGGCAATGCGCAAATGACTGTATCAGTATCAAGCTTTGCTGTTCCCAAGGTCTATATATTCAGCTGTTTTAGTGGCTTTCCATGTAATGCATTTGACTTTTAGCTTCTGTTGCGAAAGTAATGGTAACATATTCTGTTTTCTATTTGTTTATTTATGGTCTTGTTTTCTACCCTTGCAAAACTTGATATAGGTACAAAGCTTCAGAAATGTACACATACCAGAGTAATAGATAACTCTGATTTTGTTACAAGGCAATAATTTAAGTTGACAGGTTTAGCTGATAACATAAAACACAAGAGAGAAATAGGATCAGTTTATAAATGTCAGCAGAACCCCTGAGAGTGAGTTGCTGCCTTGGAGCTGACTCCGGTACTGTTGTTTTGTCTAATATATTATAAAGTGAAATAAACTGATGTCTGTGAAAATCTGGCTGACCAAGATTAAAAGAATAGGATTGTAAATTAGCTGCTTCCTTTATGTCACTTTAAGCAACTTTCTGAAGGGACTAAATGACAGGACATTAGGGTCCTTGGAAGAAATCGAGGTCCAGATGCTCTGGAATTTCAAGAGGCCGAGAGCATGAGTGGGCCTGCTTGTGGCAAATTCTAGTGGGAATCACAGCATGACAGCTCTCCAGGCCCCACTGTGCTCTGTCCTAGGAAAATGAAACCTCAGAATGGAGATGTGAGGTCCAGATGTCTGGAAAGTAGAGCTTGTGGAAGATCACTGCAGGTTTTGTCGCTATGACAGCCATAGCCATCCAAAATGAGATTGTGAAATAGTTTAGTGATTTGGCAAAACTAAAATCAATTCAGTATAATGGGGCATTGACACATAGGATCACCATCTCCCACATAGAAAATAAATATTCCTCCTTTACCTTGACATTTATTCCCCATAAACACTGTAGCGTTTATGTAGCATTATCTTACGATCATGTTTTGTTCCCTGTGACATGCGCCAGGGAAGTGGCAGGGACTGCTTAGGGTCCAGGAGCAGTTGGTTTTTAGGGAACTAGTTTCAGTTTTGCATAGTTAGTAGGAGTGGACATAAAAGCCAACTGCACATATCGTTTTCGTGCCTCTCAGTGGCTGCCACACACCCAGAAAAGTCCTTGTATTATTGCTTTTCCTCTGTAGAGCAGTTTGAACTGATGTCCTTGTTTTGAGATATCTCATGCTGTAGAGGGAAAATAAAGTTCTAGGGGATGGAAATTTTAAAAAATCTTGCTTCCATCCGCTTCAAGGCAAAGCTGCACTGAACCTTGTCTAGATTGGTGAGGACACTCTCCTTTCAGAGGTTTCTGTAGATAATGCTCACAGACTCTGGTTGGTAATTCCTGCTTTTCAGTCATAATGGGTGTTTAGCATTAAATAACCCAGAGATGCTTAGCTGTGAAGTCAAGAAGGGATGAAGGGAAATGATTTATATTTATATTTTTAAAACTCTTTAATTGCCTCCATTCCCATGCCACTCACCACTGCCAATTTGGGAACAAATCCTCTTGAAGTACCTTTCCTCTTCCACTCTGGCTTCCCTGCCTAAGCCTTAAGCGTCAGATTTTCTGGTTGGATGAGGCCTCTGTTCATGTGGAAATAAAGGCATTGAGGTTGAACCCAGCATCTTGTTTGTTGGTTTGTGTTTGAGCAAGGTCCCTGTTCCCAGACTTCTGGACCATCTCCTAGCAAATCCATAACCTTAGCGGAATATCTCTCAGATATTTCATTGCAAATATGCAATTTATGTTTTTATTTATTTATTTGTATTTTTAATGCACACATAAAATTTTATGTATTTACTGTGTACATGATGTTTTGAAGTATGTATACATCGTGGACTGACTAAATCTAGCTAATTAACATTACCTCATGTAATTATCATTTTTGTGATGAGAACACTTCACATCTAATTGCTCAGCGTTTTTTAAGAATACAGTATACTATTAATTATAGCCACCGTGTTGTACTAATGTACAAGATTTCTTGAAGTTATTCCTCCTATCATATCCTTTGACCAACATCTCCCCTGACCTCCACCTGCTATCCCAACTACCCAGCCCTTAATAACTACCATTCTACTCTTTGCTTTTATGAGATCAACTTTTTTAGATTCCGCACGTAAATGAGATCATGTACTATTTGTCTTTAGGTGCCTGGCTTATTTTACTTAACATAATGTCCCTCAGGCTCATCCATAGTGTCACAAATGACAGGATTTCCTTATTTTTATGGTTTAATAGTATTCCATTGTGTATGTGTACCACATTTTCTTTATTCCATTCATCCATTGATGGACTCTTAGGTTGATTCCATACCTTGGCTAGTGTGAATAGTGTTGCAGTAAAATTGGAGTGCAGATATTTCTTAGATACACTGATTTCAATCCCTTTGGATATCTACCCAGTAGTGGAATTGCTGGATCATATAGTAGTTTTATTTTTAATTTTATGAGGAACCTCCCTACAGTTTTCCATCATGGCTGTACTAATTTACATTTCCACCAACAGTGTGCAAGGGTTCCCTTTTCTCCACATCTTTGCCAGCATCTGTTATTTTTTGTCTTTTTAATAATAGCCATTCTAACTGGAGTAAGATGATATCTCATTGTGGTTTAGTTTGTGTTTCCCTGATAATTAGTGAGATTGAGCATTTTTTCATATATTTGTTCGCCATTTGTATGTCTTCTTTTGAGAATATCTATTCAGGTCCTTTGCCCATTTTAAAATCAGATTGTTCTCTTAACTGTTGAGTTGAGTTGCTTATCTGTTTTGGATATTTACCCCCATCAGATGTATAGTTTGCAAATATTTTCTCCCATTCTATAGGTTGTCTCTTCACGCTGTTGATTGTTTCCTTTGCTGTGCAGAAGCCTTTTAGTTTGATGTAATCCCATTTGTCAATTTTTGCTTTTGTTGCCTGTGTTTTTGGGGTCATATCCAAGAAGTCATGCCTAGACCACTGTCATAGAATATCGTTTTCCCCCATGTTTTCCTCTAGTAGTTTCATAGTTTTGGGTCTTACATTTAAGTCTTCAATCCATTTTGATTTTATTTTTGTATATGGTGTGAGATAAGGGTCTAATTTCATTCTTGTCCATGTGGATACCCAATTTTCCCAGCACCATTTATTGATAAGATTGTCCTTTCCCCATTGTGTGCTCTTGGCACCTTTGTTGAAAATCGCTTGGCTGTAAATGTATGCGTTTATTTCTGGTCTCTCTCTTCACAATTTTCATTTGATTGGTTGGATCATCTCTGTTTAGCAGGATATGTTAGAATGTGTCTGAGTAGTATATGTTGATTATAACTGTGGTATTCTGAGTTATTTCTCATTTTAGAATATGTGTGTGTTGTGGGTATATAATTTATAATAGACCCCAGCGATTACAGCATATTTTAGAGGAGCCCACTTGAACCTTTCCTACAATAAGAGATACCAAACAATTGGTTGGTTTGTTCTTTCCAACTACTTCCCTTTCTTCTTTTTGAAATATGTGTCACAGTTTTATACTTTTTGTAGTTTTGAAGTAATTTGTTTTTCACCCAAAAAACAAATTATGTTTTTTATAAAAGTATCATGTATTTAGTAACATGAAATCTCATAAAAATTAAAATACTATGTAAAATTTTTTAATAATAAAAGTAATACATGTTCACTATAAAAATGTCATAATTATAGAAATATGTAATTTAGGAAGTAAAAGTCCTTCTAAGTCCAATTTCTTCACGAGAGATAACATATGCTAATATATAAAATCATTTTATTATAAAATTAAACACAAATATAGAAAATTATGCAAAAATATGTAGCTTGATGAGTTATTGCAAGGTGAACACTTCTGAAGTCACACCCAAGTCAAGAAATAGAACTTTGCCAGGCACCTCAGAAGCCTCACCCAACTATAATATCTTCTTCCCACCAAATGTAACCACTCTCCTAATTATTACAGTAATTACTTCTTTGCATTTTAAAATAATTTATCACTCAGCTCTGCACTCTATAGTTTATTGTTGCCCATTGAAGAAAATTTTATATCCTTTAAGTCTCTTTCAATCTGCAAGCTACTTGTCTATCCCTCTACCCGCCTCCCCCCTTTTTCCCTTATAATTTGTCTGTTAAAGAACTCTGGCCACTTCTTAGACTAAATTTTGCTGAATTCATACTAATGATACAGTTCAACATGTTCCCTGGACCTCTGTATTTCTTGCAAGTTGTCAGCTGGATCCAGAGGCTCAATCAGACACAGATTCCATCCCTTTGGGAGAACTATAGTACTTTGGGGCTCTTTCATTAGAAAGTATGTAATACCAGATTGACTCTGTTTTTATGGGATTGCAAGATGATATTAAAATCTGTCATTTTTTTTTTATTTTTAGCTATATTACTTTTATAAAGAGATACTTCCCTCAGATACTATTTTGTTACCCAATAGTAAAGTTTATAAAGGAAAAACAGGATAAATATTTGGTTCTTTTTCTTTATTTACCAGTTTGTCTGGTTTTTTTTTTTTTTTGAGACAGTTTTACTCTGTCACCATGGGTAGAATGCAGTGGCATCATCATAGCTCACTGCAACCTCAAACTCCTGGGGTCAAGCTATCCTCCTGCCTCAGCCTCCCAAATAGCTGAGACTATAGACCCATGCCACGATGCACAGCTAATTTTTCTATTTTTAGTAGAGATTGTCTCACTCTTGCTCAGGCTGGTCTCAAACTCCTGACCTCAAGTGATCCTCCTGCCACAGCTTCCCAGAGTGCTAGGATTACAGATGTGAGCCACTGTGCCTAGCCTAGGGTTTTTATTTAATCTCTTTGATATTACATCTGTGTCTCTTTTCTTCCATGCTATGAATCCTGATGCTGGACACAGGGGATTATACAATTGAAATATATAATAATTACTCATTTGCTCTGTCTCCTGTTACACAGGAAACAGTTTCAGAATGACAGTACTACCACCCCTGATATGATTACTGAAAACAATTTAAGACATTTTTCATGTGTGCTCATTGTTCTTAAACAGTTATATTGTGTCTACATCGTCAGAGCATTATAGCCATTATATACTTTTCTTTTTAATCCTTGTTTAGTATTCTTTCTCCAAATAGCTGTATACTTAATGCTTACCACCAGTCTTAGTTGTTTTGGTTGTCTGAAATGTGTTTTGTAATAAATTCTTCAGGAAGAGCTCATTGAAACGATATTCCGTGTGTTTTTGTATGTTAAGTTTGTCTGTGGTCTTTATACCCAAAAGTCACTTTGGTAGGATATAAAATCTTTGGCTCACATTTTCTTTCTTTGAATACTCCATCTTCTGCTGGCATTAGGCTTTGCTGTAAAAAAACACCGATGACAACCCAATTTTCTTTATAAGTCACTTGCTGTTTTTTGCTTAGATGCCTAAATGATCCTTTCCTTCAAAATCCAATGATTTTATTAAAATATGCCTTGCTTTTAGACATTCCTGATCAGTATTCTCAGGTATGTAATGTGCTGTTTCAACACATAGTTTTAATTGTTTTTTTATTTTAGGGAAGTTTTCTCGAATTAGAATACTTAATTGTTGCTCATTTTATGTGAAATTAGATTTCTTGAACATTTAGAAATGTTCAAGAAATCTAATGGCAACCTGGCCTTGCCAATAGTGGCCCAGAGGCTCTCCAAGGTATGGGTGTTTATATATGTGTTTGGAGAGTGATTTACAGTCCTCTTTAAGAAACTGGTGAAAACTATGTCCTTCTTAGAAAAATGTAATTTTATACTTAAAAATTTCACGTATAATTTCGTAGACTTCACCAGCTGATCTCTGGTAATACTGTTCTTGTTGCCTTCCTTACCACCAGCTCTTTCTTGCTCCTGCTTGATGAACTCAGGAACACTTGAAAGTTTAAGGATAAAGAGCAGTTGTAGAGCTATATCCAGTAGTTCATCTACAAAATCTTATGATGAGAGGTGATAATACTCTGAAGTCCACAATGAAGTCTGATGGTGCATGGTTTACTAACAGCTAAGAACTATATCACACGTCTCTCCCATTCTCTTTCGATCTCTTGCTCTGTTTGTCTTTGCAATTCTCAGTCTTTGTACCTCTCTCTCATTTTCCTTGTGAGTTAAGGAGTGATACATGGAATTAAAATCACTTAAAAATATGAATTGTATTTAATAAATTTAATTGCCCCCGCCCCTGGCTGGGTGCAATGGCTCATGCCTGTAATCCTGGCACTCTGGGAGGCCGAGGCAGGAGGATTGCTTGAGCTCAGGAGTTTGAGACCAGCCTGAGCAAGAGAGAGACCCTGTCTCTACTAAAAACAGAAAAAAATCAGCGGAGCACAATGGTGCACACCTGTAGTCCCAGCTTCTTGGGAGGCTGAGGCAGGAGGATTGCTAGAGCCCTGGAGTTTGAGGTTGCTGTGAGCTAGGCCGACACCACGGCATACTAGCCCGGACAACAGAGCAAGACTCTGTCTCAAAAAAAAAAAAGAAGAAAAGAAAATTTCCCTTGATCCCAATTTGAAGACAATCTTTGCAACAAAATATCCTTCTGCCCCACAATTCCGAAAGAGGAAATTTTTTTTTCTTTTAAAAATTTTATTTCAGAGTACTAGGGGGGTACAGGGAAATTGTTTTTCTTCCCTTAAAGCTCACTCATCTTTGTTTAAGAACATATGCACAGTGGTCATTCGGACATTCACTATGTACCAAGCACTTTATTTAGCAATGTGAGGAATATAAAGATGTTCTGACTTCAAAGAGAATATAACCTGTTGGAGAAAATTTGGCAAGTATCAAAATTTTTATGGATTTGTTTCCCTCACTAGACCAGTGATCTCCTCAAGAGTAGAGAGACCATGTCTCATCCTTGATTTCTCTAAAACCTGGCACATAGTAGGTGGTCAGTAAATGTCTGTTTAATGAGTAATAAGAACCCAAATGACTAAGAGAAGATGAATACAGGAAATGCCATGGGAGAAGAATACGTAAGACACCAGAGATTGAAAGGAAGGGAAGACAATGTATAAAACTGCATGGAGTTGTTCATGCTAGGCCATTAAAAAATGGATTGAAATTTGACAGGCAAAAAGCAAGTGAAAAGGTAGTATCAAGGACTAAGAAAAGCATGGGGGGTACCTGTGGAGAAAGGGAGATGAGGCAGAGAACATCAATAAGAATCTTACTGGGTTAGGTAGTCCCCCACCAGCAGGGCTAGTGTTGGTACTGTGGTGGGCAGCAAGGAACTACTGAAGGTTTTGAAGGAGCGTGCCCATGAAGCTGCCCTTGGGGATCAGCACAAGGAGGGAACATTTTTCTTTTCAGTGAGGAGTAGGTCTCATGATCTCCTGGTGTTCTTACTGGCTCAGGATGCAGAGGTCCTGGAGTTCTGAGGGATTTGCTTTCTTTTATAAATTTGAAATGGGAGTGGCTTGTTGAGAGATGACTTCTGTCAAAGGAGATCCAGACCAGAAGTATTCAGGAAGGACCGAATCTGCCTATGAGTAGGAGGGAGCACCAAGGCCACAGCTTCCACATACTGCCTAGGAAATGCAGGGGACTTGAGCGTGTGTATTGGGGAGAGTGTATGTGATCAAGTAGCAGTTGCAGAGTTCACGTTAGGTGCTCAGGATTGGGCATACTGGGTGGGGGTGGGGGGTAGAGCTGGGGCAACAACTGTGATGTGATGGTGGGGTGGAGGTGTGCACAGCAGGTTTACTGGAGCACCAAGCTTGTGCTCATTGGCCCAGAACATTCAGGCCTTCTTGCCCATGCTTGAATGGGCACCTGCCAGCACGGCCCTCTGAGGAGCAGAAAGCCAGAGCAAGGCAGCTGCTTTTATAAGCTCTTTGGTGCATGGTTGCAAAGCTGACTTAAGCTTGTGATCGGACTAAGTTTATTAGGAAACCTGAATCCCTTTCTCCCTTGTTGCTGGCTGACAGTTGTTCTCATTTAAATCCTCCCCATGTTTGCCTAACTTATGCCACTGGATATGGCCTCTTTGATTTCTTTTCTGTTGTCTTGGGGAGTGGGGCAGAGACTGTGTCATCTTAAATGGGTTTGGTGGCCTGTAGGTGACCCAAGCCCAGGAAGGCTGTAATGACTGTTTTCAGTGTGGTACAGGCTTGGTTTAACCAGCTCATTGCTACCTTCTCAATTTGGGTGCCCTGCAGCCTTCATTGTTAATGAATTTTTTGCAGTCTTAACAAGGCAGTCTGACATGAAAATTCTACAAATATCATGTACTCATCTCTTCTCTGCAGAACTCAATCAGGTATGTATTGAGAGCCTGTTAACACTCAGTTTGAGCATCTATCATGGCACTGGTCCCTGTCTCAGAGCTGGGGAAACTGAACAAGTCACAGAGAAGCAAGAGCCAGGTAAACACGATTATTGAGAGTTCTCTAGAGTTAGCCCTAAGCATCTCATGTCTCTTACTCCCCACAGTGAATCCTATGAACCCTATGAAGTGTGTACTCTGATGCCCACTCTGCAGATGGGTCACAGAGTTTATTTGCCCAAGGTCTCAGAGCTATTAAGTAGTGAAATTGGACCTGGAACCAGGTCTTCCTGAGTCTGCCCTCCACCACCAGGCTGAGCGATAGCTCAGGTTCTCCAAATGCTAAAGACTGCAGCTCCAGATGGTGAAACTAGCAATGCAGGTAAAGAAAGTACTGCTTAGTAGATGTTGATATTGATGATCCAAAAGTTTAAGCTAAGAGGCAGAAAATTGGGATTGTTATTGTACTTCGATAGTTGAAAGAAGGCTCAGGTGACTAACCTTGTTGCCTATATTTAAGGAGGACTCTTCCACAGTGGGGGGTAGGGAGGACTTGGGACCAGTTGTTTCCATGACTGCCTTCTCTACACTGTACCCATTGTTCCATCTGCCTCTTTTCCCATTCTCATTTGCATTTTGTCCCCCTTGCAACGCACCCTTCTCAAAAAAAGAGAGATTGCACAGTCCCATCCTTTAGAGCTTGTTGGGAAAGAAATTCTACCCTAAGAATTTTGTTTCAGTCATCCCTATGGATTTCTTCTGTTTCTGTTGCTGGGAGCATATTCAAGCTGAGGGGCTGGTGTGGCAGGCACTGGGGAAATGGTAGATAGAGGTCAGGAATAGCTGATACTAGTTTGAAATAATTCATAGAACCACGTTTGGTCATGGAGGTAACAGGTGCTATAAAAGAGAACAAATAGAGCCAATCATGATGTCGGGATCCCTGGAGACTGACAGGGTAGGGGGTAAAAGGGATTAAAAATTAAAGTACAATATCTAGGCACTTTGCTTTTTTAACCTCCTTATTAAATTTTGACTTCTGTTTGAGGAAAATACATAAGAACAAAGGGTATGTTTAGAATACAATCTTTGTGTTTTAAATTTGACTAATGAGCAGTTTTAGCACTTGCATTTGGTTCTCAGTCATCCTGTGTTCAAAGTGTCAATTAACCAATAAATATTATGAGAAACAAGAGTCAGAAATGGTCGTACCACTCCTGCTAATGAGCTGCTAATGAAATTGTGGCTGTGTGGGAAATGCAGACACTCTGGAATCCTCTAGAGTCTTTTCCAGAAAATGAGCAGTAGTGAAGCTAATGCCTCTGACCCCTGGGAAACAGCCACATTTAACTTTTTCACTCCCAATTTGCCAATTTCCCCACTCTTTATTATGAAGTGAAGCTCATTTTGGTATCTCAGCGTTAACTTCACTTACTGTGATAATTTTTTAAAATGCATTTTTATTTGACTCAGTAATTTCTAAGTGGGTTCAGAGAGCTAGAAGAGCTGTAGCCGTGCTGTGGTTTACTTCCAACGGCCTGACATTTGCAGCCTTTTGGTGATTCCCTTTCTCTTCTAATTTTCTTGAGTGTTTTCTCAGTTTCCTCATCCCCAACACATACATACACATACACACAATTGAAAATTGAGTGTTCTCACTATGTTCAAGGTTTTGTAGGGGTGAGGGAGCAGGGGTAGATAAGGAGAGTAGTAGTCAACAGGGTCATTAAAAACCAGATTCTCAACATGGATGTAAAAGCTGAAATGTTGTGATTAAGGGGCTGTGCTATACCTGTTAGTCTCACTTACTGGGCCTTTTTCTAAGATTAAAAGGAACACGGGACATACTGAGGGTAGAGGTGGAAGGGGAGCAGAGGCAGTGAGCTGGCTAGGAAATCAGCACGGGAGGCCCCTCATGGGTCTCTGCATGAAAGTAGCCCCTCTGCCCCCTTCTCCCCTGGTCTCCTTTACTTCACCCCTGGATTTATTAAATTTTACAGCTGTGGTAAGTCCCCTAGGCTGGTGGAAGAAGTTACTCACTGTGCTTGTTTAAAGGTCTGATGCTTTCGTGGGAAGGGGGTCCACAGGATTCCTAGATTTTCTGGCCAAAATACATTGTCCTTTGCTGCTATCTCAGTCTTCCCATTCCCTACCCATTCCTCTGATTCAGACTTTATTATGTCTGATGAGGACAATTATAACAGCCTGCCAAACTGGCCTTCCTGCTTCTTGTCTCTCTGTTTTATAAACTGAGCTCCGAGTGCTTCACATGGAATTACTCATTGCTTGCCTGAAAGCCATTCTCTGGACTCAGAATTCTGAGTGTCCTTACCCCCAGCCCCATTTACTGCATAGTCCTCAGTGGCAGGGATTAGTCTTATTCATCGTGGTATCCTTACAGAGGCCTCTCAGGAGGTAGAAGGAATGCCTGGAAAAGAGCAGGCTCTTGCCCAATCCTCAGTGAGTGCTCATTGACCAGCCACTTGTGCAATGTAAGGGGCTGTGAAAAACGCCCCTTCTGAAAGGCTCACCATGTTCTAGATGTGGTTACTTTGAGCCCTTGTCTTGATGACTGTTCAAGGTACCTTTCCCACTATAACAGGCAATCTTCCAAGTAGCATTGATAGTCCTTGTCCTTGGAGAGCATTGCTCCTGTGAATACTGTGTATGGAGGTTTGGTGACCAGCTATTATCTGTCCTCCTTGAGGACTGGAAAGGAGACAGCGGTTAGGGTGCAGCGGATGAGATTTTGGAGGGTAGTCTGGGGTGATGGAGATAGCTGTTAGGGTAGCTATTCCCTGGGGGAAACTATGGAGTCTTTTGTTCCAGCAGGCTTTAATGCAGGTTAAGGATTTCTGCCCTTGCTTGGAAGCTATGCCAGACCTCTTCTGTGACTCACAGTGAAAAATCAGTTTGGAGAATATTTGTTTTTCTACGTTTGTCATTTTTTAGTCCTTTTAAAAATGCATAAATGTAACTACAATCGAGAATGACTCTTTACAGGTTTTGCTGTTCAAGAAGAAGGTCTCTGTTTGTGATTCCCTTAAAAAAATAATAAAAATAAGTATTGGTTCAGGGTTGAGTTCCCTAAAGAGGTTTGTGCACATTTTTTGTTACTGGTTCTGTTCAAGTCCTGCCTTGGAGACAGGATAGATGCTCATTTGTGTGAAGCAGGGATCTTGCCAGGACTTGTTTGGGGGTTTTGAATAAAGAAGCAAGAGGATAGGGCTGTGGTAGTCATGGCAACCAGGCCTGTAAAGTCTCAGCTCTGCCCAGCCCTAGTTAGGAGCTTGGAGACCCCAGTGAGGTGAGTGGCATTGCTTCCTGTTCCATATTCTTTCTGTTCCTTTTAATGTGGGGAAGGGGGAGCTGGCATTCAAGCTGACCTTTCTGGAGGCCTACTGTGTGCCTGGGGCTGAGCCTGAGCTGTGGGCACAAGTAATTGCTTCCTGCCCTTCAGAAACTCAGCATAATAGGGAATTTTTACTCTTAACACATACCTACAGGACTTGACAAGTGAAATGTCTTTGCTTCCTCTGGGTTGACATTTACTTTTTGGGGGCTGTTTTTCCTGATGCACTTTTTACTTCCTCAGAGCATGGACACAGCTCTTTTCTCATTTGTTCTTGACAACAGTGTAGCACATTAGGGAAAAAGCAGACATGATAAATTCTTTTAATTTGACACATAAGGGCATGGAGATTCAGAAAGATAAAAGAATTTGGCTAAATTCAGCCAGTCATCATCAAATACAGCTGAGTGGGTAGCAGAGTTCCAGGGCTTATGGTGGCGTGGCCAGCTGGGGCAGCCTGTGGCTTTCTGTTCTTGTGTCTGAGTATGACTGGAAGTCTCTGGAGTGGAAAGTTTCTGGGCAGGAGCCCACAGAGGACACCCCATACCTCTCACCCCTGCTGAAGTCACACAACTACTGAAGCGTCTGATGCCAAGGCAGACGCAAGAGCACTGTGTGGTCATCTCAGCTGGCCCTGTCTTCGTTGCAGCGGGGCAGCCAGGCTATACAACAGCCTCGCTATGGTCACTACCTGAGGAGGGCCCTGTCACTGTGAATCCAGGAGGGATAAGTTTCTAATTGCTGGGCACTGGGATGGATTGGGACAAAGACTGAGTCAGGCAAAATTTGTTAATAGATAAAAGTACCTTTTCCAGTAGTCACAAATTGGTCATATGTTTTGTTTGGCTTTTATATATTTAAATTTGAATACTTTTAGAAGGGGCATTTTTCATAGCCCTCACCATTCCATGTCTTCTTACAGATGACCCTCTTCACTCCTCTCTCTTACCTGCCTGCCTCCTGTGGGCATTCGAGTTGGTTCCTACCTCTCGGATCACTGTTTCTTACCTGCCCCTCTGCCAGGGGTTCTCTTGCTCAGGAGCTTCATGGCCTCAGGCTTCCTGGGCCCATTTTCCCTTTCCTGACATTCTCAGCACTGCACTCTTGGGGCTGTGTCTGGGCTCTGAGCTTAACTTTCCATCCTGGCCCCTGGAGATACTTACTGTCAAATTGAACTGCATCTGATAGACTAATTGCTGTTCATGGATTCAAAAGGGGATAGTACTGCTTTATCTGAAGGAATAAATTTTTAAAATAACTTTATTGAGATATAATTCATATACCATCTAATTCACTCATTTAAAAGTGTATAGTGGGAATAATTCTCAAATGTCCTAGGGGAGGTCGGTAGAATAGAGAGGTGGTTTCTAGGCTATGCTGTTTCATGGAGCAGAAAAACTTTAAAAGAAAATTTGGGGGACCAAGGCCAACTTCTTATTTTGCTAAGTTGAGGGCTATAACATAGAAACAATACGTTACTCTCTATCATCAGCATCTCATTTTAGAAAAGGACATTTTAATACTAAAAAGGTAGAAACTAGGCCGGGCGGGTGGCTCACGCCTGTAATCCTAGCTCTCTGGGAGGCCGAGGCGGGCAGATTGAGCTCAGGAGTTCGAAACCAGCCTGAGCAAGAGCGAGACTCCGTCTCTACAAAAAATAGAAAGCAATTAATTGGACAGCTAAAAATATACAGAAAAAAAATTAGCCGGGCATGATGGCGCATGCCTGTAGTCCCAGCTACTTGGGAGGCTGAGGCAGTAGGATCGCTTGAGCCCAGGAGTTTAGGTTGCTGTGAGCTAGGCTGACGCCACGGCACTCGCCCCGGGCAACAGAGACTCTGTCTCAAAAAAAAAAAAAGGTAGAAACTATATAATTTCAGGAAAAAACAACTGTTATATTGGATGCTTTTAATTCCTTGTGTCAGAACCACTGGAATGAATTGCCACAATAAAGAAAACACCTCAAAGCTTGGTCCTTAAAACAACAGTAATTATATATTTTTCAAAAAGTATACAGAAGAGCAGAACACTGTTCTTTTTGTGTAGCTCTCTGACTCTTAGAATCACAGTAATAGTTCACATACCCTTCATATGCCCCCCAAATAAATAGTTAAGCCAACCAGCATGTGGGAGGGTAGTAGCCACAAAATGGAATATAAATACTAGCAAATGAACCAAGCATTACTAATAACGTAACTCTAATGAAGGGGGTGGGGAAGAAAAGAATTATTAATAACCTAAATAACTTTGTGAAACAGTATTTTCACTGGGTACTGTAAAGCTAATGGCAAAAGACCTACATGTTATAATCTAATGTGGTAAATGTGTTTCATAAAGTGATATGGGTTAGCAATTTTGAAACTATTTGTATACTGGAATCAAACAGTAAGTGAATATATTGTAGCTACTAGGAGCCAGGTTTCTCAGTGTTAGAGAAGGAAGTTACAAATAAGTAAAGTGAGAAGACAACGAACCTGTGGTATCAGAATCTGAAGTGTCAGTATAAACTTGTAATTTAAAATATATATGCAGATAAATACAGAAATATAGATGTGTGTGTATATATGCATACATACATTTCTAGCTCTGTCTACTGAGAGGGCCTAGAAGCACTGGCAACCTAGTAGTAATGAACACTTCTAGCACCCAGATCTTGGTTCCTAAATGTTGGTCTCACTAGGGCTCTTGAGAAGTGGCTGATTCCAGGGGAAGGGAAAGGAAAATACAAAATGGGCCCGGAACATCTTATGGAACCAGAAAGAAAGGAAATACTTTAAAAAAGAAAATGATGGTGGGGAGGAGGGATTTGTCAAAGGGACATACGAGCCACCCTAAAGGAGCTCCTAATTGCTATTGCTGAAA
Organism: Avahi laniger; assembly: GCA_963575035.1. Lineage (NCBI taxonomy): Eukaryota > Metazoa > Chordata > Mammalia > Primates > Indriidae > Avahi > Avahi laniger. The sequence continues at coordinate 25,485 of CAUYSK010117216.1, forward strand.
CAATTTGAACAAAAAATAAATAATAATAGTGTTGGACCCATAGAATGAAATATCCGTAAATTCATACTAATATAAATAAATATAATTAGATGGAGGAGAGATAGTTTTCTTTCGCAATGAAATCACAATTAATAAATGTGCAAGGAAGGAGAAAAGTAGAAAATCACCATTAGACAATCATCATAATGGTAATTGTTGCAGACAGATTCTCATAATCACATGCAAAAATTTGAGGAAAAAGGGGATTTGTATAATCTGAAAGTGTTTCCCCCGTGGATTTTTGTTTTTAGTAATTCTGTGGGTTTTTTTTTTTTTTTAAGCATATCCACAGTGTTGTACAACTACCACCACTATCTAACTCCTGAACATTTTCATCACTCCAAAAAGATGTCCCATGCCCATTAGTGGTCACTCCCCATTCCTCCCTTCCCTCGGTCCCTAATGACTACTGATCTACTTTCTATGGATTTACCTATTCTGGACATTTCATATAAAAGGAATCATATGATATATGGCTTTTTTGTTTCTGTCTCTTAGCATAATGTTCTCAAGTTTCATCCATGTTGTAGGATGTATCAGTATTTCTTGTTCCTTTTAATTACGGAATAGCACTCTGTTGTATGGATATACAACATTTTGTTTATTCATTTATCAATTGAACATTTTGGCTATTTTATATAATGTTGCTATGAACATTCATGTAAAAGGTTTTGTGTGAACATATGTTTTTAGTTCTCTTGGGTATACACGTAGGTGTGAAATTGTGGGGTTCATACTCTATATTTAACCTTTGAGAAACTGCCAAACTGTGGAAAAAAGTTTCCCATGATTTTTGTTTACTACAGTGGAAAAGCTCAGTAGAGATTACTTTTATTTGTTGATCAAGGATAGTATCACTAGTAATAAAAGATATTGACATCATGAACTCTGTGATATGATACACTGAAAAGGACATGGCATCATTTCCGTGATGCTTCTGCCAGAGATGTGAGACCTCGGTTAGATCATGAGAAGATACCAGACAGTCCTGAGTAACTGATTAGTGTTCCTCAGGGATGTCAGGGTGATAAAAGGAAAGGCTTAGGAACTATTGCAAACTACAGGAACCTAGGGAGAAAAGCCCATGTGGGATCCAGGAACAAAAAAAGACATTAGTGGAAACACTGGTAAGGTTTGTAAAAGAGCTTTAGTTTGGTTGCTGGTGTTGTTAATTTCCCAGTTCTGATAATTGTACTATGGTTATTTAAGATATTAACATTGGGATAGTCTGTGTGAAGGATATATGGAAACTCTCTGTACAATTTTTGCAAATTTTGTGTAAGTTTAAAGGTAGTTCAGAGTGAGAAATTTAAAAAGAAATCTAGTTATTTATTCTTGCTTACATGTCTGCAGATCAACTAGACTTGGCAGATCATGGCTGGGTTCAGCGGGGCTTAGCTCCAGTCTGCAGTTTGGGTCCAGGCCTACTTCATCCTTCTTGGACCAGAAGGCTAGTAGTGAGTGGCATGTTCTTGTCATGATGATGGCAGAATACCAAGAGACAAAACCAACCATGCAAGCACATTTCAAACATTTGTTTATGGCACATTTGCTAGCATCCCATTGGCCAAAGCATGTACAAGCTAAGTCCAAATTCAAGGTGCAGGAAAGTACACTCTGCTGCTAGCAGGAGGAGCTATAGGGTCATATGGCAAAGGGTGACAGGCAGGGAGGAAGAAAATTGGTGACAATGTTGCAATCTACCACAGATTTCTCTCCCCCTGGGAAAAACAGGAGTTGTTAAATGGGTCTTGGCCTGTGATTGAAGTCAGCGATAGTCCAGGTGGGAGTTAAAACTCGAGCTTTACTTAATAAGGACGGGGATTCCTCAGACTGGGATACTCAGCTTTGGAATCTGCTCCCAAGGAGCCAAACCTACAGACATTGTGGGCTTTGCAGGCCTGTTCGCCTTTCTGGATCCCAGTATTATTTTTTGCCTGTCCCCTTGCCCTGCACCCTCAATCCCTTGCTCTTTACCTTATATCTCTCGTGACTTCTCTTTGCTCTGATTTGCTCTTCCCCAGTGTTCTGGTACATTGTGTTCCTTCACAGGGGCCCTAGAAGGATGCAGCTCAGATCACACTCTCTCTTTTTGACTTGGCCTGGCCTTTTCCCCAGTGGGGTAGAAACATTTGAAATATTGTATTTTTTGTTGCTTTTGCCACTGCTGCTGCCATGAATGTTTTTGTTTATTTTAAATGAGCGTAACCTGTATTTTGAGTGAATGCTATTGCAGTTGCTCTTGTCCCCTGTGGTGCCTTATGTGAAGTGAGTAATTTTTGGATTTTTCCCCAAGTAAAATAAATTGATTCACATAAGCTCTTAGTCTCTTCTTTGGCTAGCTTGGCATGGCTTAACCTGTTATATCTGAAGCTTAGAAACTCAAGTGCTTTTTTCTTTTCCATTTATAACTTTGATCAAAAGTCCAAAAATTTGTGGTACTATTATTATTAATAGTATTAGTATCATTATTACTTAAATAACTGTTAACACGACTAGTTGTTATGAGTCTACCTGCCCTCGTGAAAATCCTTATTGGCCTTTCCAACATACCTGTAGATCAGCTGGGATTTCCTCTCTTTCTTTTTTTTCTTTTTTTGAGACAGAGTCTCACTTTTGTTGCCCTGGCTAGAGTGAGTGCCATGGCGTCAGCCTAGCTCACAGCAACCTCAAACTCCTGGGTGCAAGCAATCCTTCTGTCTCAGCCTCCCGAGTAGCTGGGACTATAGGCATGCACCACCATGCCCAGCTAATTTTTTCTATATATATTTTTAGCTGTCCAATTAATTTCTTTCTATTTTTGGTAGAGACAG
>CAUYSK010117220.1:0-27698 GCA_963575035.1 Avahi laniger
TAGCTGGACAATTAAAAATATATAGAAAAAATTAGCCAGGCATGGTGGCGCATGCCTATAGTTCCAGCTACTCAGGAGGCTGAGGCAGGAGGATCCCTTGAGCCCAGGAGTTTGAGGTTGCTGTGAGCTAGGCTGATGCCATGGCACTCACTCTAGCCAGGGCAACAAAGTGAGACTCTGTCTCAAAAAAAAAAAAGGAAGAGAAAGAAAGAAACAAAACAATTTTCCCTTTCAAGGAAAGGATGGCTAGAAGAAGTAAGCAAAAGCAATAAAAAGGAGAGGACATTGTCTATCCTGTCCCAAATATAAAGCACAGTGTCCTGCAAACAGTAGTAAACAGTAAACAGTAGTGAGGTGCGCCAGGGCGTGTGCTCTGAAATCAAGTAATCCAGATTCAAGTCTGGGTATATCATTTCCACTCTTCCACCTAGGGCAATTTACTTCAACGTTGTGAGTCTCAGTTTCTTCACTGATAAAATGGGAAAAATAATAGTGCCTACTTTACAGTATTATTGTGAGGATTAAACTAAATGGTTAACCTAAAATTCTTAGTTATAAAATCTTAATAATATTATCATTAACACTACTTCAGCGTATCAAACACTGTGCTGTGCCCCAAGGAGACCACAATTTATGGGAAAAACAGACTTGTTGATAACTCTGCAGTTTCTAAAACACTGTGATTAGTAGAATGAGAAAAATGTTAGAACTCAGAAGAGAAAGTCATCAAGAAGACTTTAACCTCATCGGGTAATGTCAGAATCTCCAGCCTGTAATCTAGGACTTTGCCCCGGCATGCTTTGGAGCACAGTGGTAGGGAGGGAGCCGTTGCAAGGATGAGGCAAGAGTGGTCTGGAAGTGACTCAGAGACACTTTAAAGAGAAAGCATGGGACGTTACTGCCAGCTGGTAGTTGCCACGGGCTATCAGTGCTTCTCTGACCCACTCACCTTCACGGGGCCCTGGCCTGCCGTGAGGAGGCAGGGGCTGGCTGCTGTCAGTGACATCCACCACCCCTTCCCTTCCAGGCATTGCCCACAGGTGACACCACTTCCTCCTCCTTCCTCCTCTGCCCTTGATGTTCACTTTGACCAGATTACCTACCCCAGGACAGAGAGTCCAAAGATCAGCACACACTTGGGTGACCTAGAACAATCATATTCTTTTGGGGGGGAAAAGGGGGAGGCAAGCCTCATTTTTACAAATAACCTCAAATTTCCACTGGTGACCTCATCCCCAAATATTGCCACAGAGATAAACTACCAGGATTCAAAGAAGTTCCCCGTATAATTTTGCAACACTTGTATCCATCACTTGTATCCATGTATAGGGTGCCTTCAGCGCCCTATACATAGATATTTTTAAAAATAAATCCCGTACTTACCCACAAAGAGCTCGATTACATTGCATTACATTTGTGTATGTGTTGAAAGTATTAACGTGTTACATTCAATGCAAATTAAACAAGGGCAGAGATTTCTGTGTTTTGTTCTTCATCGTATTCCTCATTTGTAGAAAAGTGGCACATAGCAGGCCCTCTAATATCTGTTGAATGAAGAAATAAATGAAATGTAAACAAGCTAAATACTCTACCGTTTTTGTATCCGTTTTGGCACGTCATCATGTAATAAAAAACTACTGGGAAACTCAGAAAAGGGAGGAGGCTAGGGGTCCCCACGGCTCTGAAAAGCCTGACAGTGAGACTCCCCTGGACATTACGCTTCCTTAAGTGTCATCTGATATTAATTACCAGCTAAGAAGGTCTCAGCCTAGGGCAGTTCTCCCTCCACCCTGGGAGACAACTGGAAATATGAAGCGGTGCTTTGGGGGTCCCAGTGAGGAAGGATGGCTACTGGCCTTCAGTGCTAAGGAGTTGGGGATGCTAAGTGACCCGCAGGACCAGAACAGCCCGATCCAAAGAAAGGCAATGCAGACCGGCGAGGAACACTACCTGGCTTGCCAGCTCCTGAGGGACCTGGCTGTGTCTCCGTGACTGTGCGCGGGGTCTGGCCCAGACTGGCTGCGCAAGGGGACGGAGCTCCCCCTGAGCGAACGGAGACAGCTCGGCGCAGGGCAAGGGGGTTGCGGTTGGCGAGAAGAAGGGGTTGCGGGCCTCCCTGGGCTTGACAGAAACCCAGTCCTTTCCATCTTTTGAGGGTCCAGCGTATCTGCAAGAGAAACTGCCAGGCTGGAGTGCATCGGAGCTGCTGCATGAAAGAAAAGATCCCGCAGTCGAGCCAGGAAAATCCCAGCATGGGTCCCAGGACGAGGGCTGGACCGCCCCTCCGTGGCCCCAGCAGAAAGTTCAGCAAGATCGGGTCCCAGTGCCCTGCAGGGGATGAGGGCGACCCCGCCCGGGCCGGATCCGAGCCCCCGGGCCCGCCGCGTGTTGGGAGGCCGCCCACGTGGGGAGCCTGCCTGCATTTCCGCCCCGGCCCTGCGCCGCCGCCCCGCGCCCACGAGGTGGCGCCTGCGCTCCAGTGCGCGCCGCTCCGGCGCAGGCAAAGGCGACAGCTCGAACCTGAGCCCAGGATTCCGGGGACTGGAGGGCAGCGCCGGCAGCCAAGGTAGGATCCCTGAGCCCCGGGCGTTTCCCCGGAACCTGCGTGGCGGGGGTGGGCAGCCGGGCGGCCGCGGAGCACCGCTCGCGGTCTGCAGAGACAACCCGAGAAGTCGGAGCAGCCGCACGTGTGGTTGCCGCCTAAGGGGACCCGGAGACCCGCAGTCTCCAAGCTGGGCCTAGGAGCAGAGCAGAACACCAGGTCGCTGGCACACAAACATCCTCCACTAGTCTTTGCCTCTGGAAAGCGTGCCCTAAACCCCGGGACAACAAGTCCTAAAAGCAGAAGGAGCTGCGTCGCTGATAAGATCCAAAACACCACTTCTTAAACTTGTCTGCGCGTTGGCATTGCTTGGGGCGCCTTAAAAAATGCTCATGCCCCAGTTCCACCCCCCGGAGACTCAGATGTAATTGGTCTGGGTTGAGCCCTGGGCGTCTGGATATTAAAATGTTCCCAGGAGATTCCAGCTTGCAGCCAATTTTAAGGGCCCTTGATCTAAAGAGTTAGAGAAAAGCTGAGGACATTTGTTTGTTATAGCCCAAAATGCTAATGACTCCCTTCTCCTCCCCCCTCCTCCTCCTCTTTCCCCCACTTCTCCCCCCCACTCTTCCTCCTCCTGCCCCTCCTCGTCTTTCTCCTTTTCCTCCTCCTCCTCCTCCTTGTTCTTGTGCCTGTGCCTCTGTGCGGTGGAACCCAAGATAACAAACCAACACCCCCCATCCCCTGCCCCCAAAGGGCTGGTTCCGAAAGGATTGAACTGGAAAGTGAGCAGAGAACAGAAAGACAGGAGTGTGGAATGTGAGAGAAGACTCTATTTATGTAACAGCAAAGTGTTACCAGCATGGGCTTGGAGTCCCTGATGATCCCCGATGCTCACTGAACCACCCTCAGCTTCGGTTTCTTATCTGCAAAATGGTTATGATAGTATAAAACCCGACGGGGTGCCATGGGAATTGTTAACAATGAAAGCTAGTGTTTGCTAAGGGTTCACCCTGTGCCAGGCACTGTGTTAAATGCTTTCTTTGCATTGCCACATTGGCTTTTCTTTTGAGACAGAGTCTCACTCTGTCACCTGGGCTAGAGTGCCATGTTGTCAGCCTAGCTTTCAGCAACCTCACACTCCTGGGCTCAAGCGATCCTCCTGCCTCAGCCTCCCAAGTAGCTGGGACTACAGGTGTGCGCTACCACGCCCAGCTAATTTTTTCTATTTTTAATAGAGATGGGGTCTCACTCTTGCTCAGGCTGGTCTTGAACTCCTGAGTGCAAACAGTCCTCCTGCCTCGGCCTCCCAGAGTGCTAGGATTACAGACGTGAGCCACCTCGCCCAGCCGCCATGTTGACTTCTGACCAAAACCCACAAGTAGTACTATGAGTACTATGAGTACCCCAGTTGACAGCTGAAGAAGCTGAGCCTCAGAGAGTCCCAGGAACTTGCTCCAGGTTATGTAATTAATAAGAGGCAGAAGCCGTACTTGAACCCAGGCAGTCTGATCCAGAGCCCATGTGCAGAAGAACAATACTCTCCTGTGTCCCTTGTTGACAGAGAACGTGGAGAAGGCACAAGCACAGGTTCAGCACGTGGTGTGTCTCTATGAACACTAGCTGTCATTGCTGTGAACAAAGCACTTGCACTGAACTGACTCACTCATCCCATGCATAGTTATTATTGGACGCCTACTGTGTGCCAGGCAGTCTTCCAAATGCTGGAGATAAAACGGTAAGACAGAGGTAAGGCAGCCTTCAGTGAACTCCCGTTCTAGGGAAGGAGAGAAACAAGAAGAAAGTGCCTTGGATTCTCATTATTTGCAAGCTCTGCATTTGCAAATTCGTCTGCTCGCTGAAATGTATTTTAACCCTAAAATCAATATCCGCGACGCTTTCGCAGTCGTACGTGGACGTGTGCGGAACAGTGAAAAAGTTGAGTGGCTCAACGTGCATGTTCTAGCTAAGGTCAAACGGACAGACCTCTGCCTTCTTATTTCAGCTCTTATACTATAAACAAGTGTCCTTTCTGCGACCTATTTAGTGCCACATTTTTTTTGCATTTTTGTGCTTTTTGTCTGTGATTTGGCTGTTTAAAATGGCCCCTAAGCATAGTGCTAAAGTGCTGTCTGGTGTTCCTAAGCGTAAGAAAAGACCGTGGTGTGCTTTCTGCAGAAAATATGTGGGCGTTTAATAAGCTTCGTTCAGGCATGAGTTGTAGTGCCGTTGGCTGAGTTCAATATATCAACAACAAGATATACTGAATAGGTGTCTTTAAACGGAAACGCACATAAACCAAGGTTATGTATTGATCTGCCAGGCAGGGGGTGCGGTGAGGAAAAAGTGTTTTAGCCGCAAGGTGCAGCGTGTGCAAAGGTGACCAAGAGCTTGGCAAGGTCAGGGAACTCAAGGAGAGCCAGTGGGCAGGGAGCGTGGTGGTCAAAGGGAACAGAGGTGCAATGATGCAATAACATGCTGGACAGAGAGGCTGAGGCCAGGCGGCACCATGTTTTGTGGGCAGCTCTGGTTTCATCCGATTAGCACAGTAATCCTGGCAGGCTGGACAGGATCGTTTCCGCCTTTGACAGATGACAAAATCGATGTTCCACGCCATTAAATGACTTGCCCAGAGTTACACTGTTGGTAAGCAGCAAAACTCACCCCACCCCACCCCTTCATCTTAAGCTGTTGTTGAACATTCAGTTATTGAACAGAGATCTCAGGACACAGTCCTGGGCTGGAGGTTTGGTTTGTTTGGCGAAGGAATCAGTAACTAAGTGGCAGCCAAACCCATCAAGTGTAGATGAAACCACCTGGGACAGTGGCAGGGTGCAGAGATCAAGAGTTCTCATGTCCTTTAATTCAGCGGTCCCCAACTTTTTTGGCATCAGGGACCAGTTTCATGGAAGATAATTTTTCCATGGACTGGGGGGTGATGTGGGGGGGGATGGTTTCAGGATGATTCAAGTGCATTACATTTATTGTGCAGTCAAACCTCTCTGCTAATGACAATCTGTATTTGCAGCTACTCCCCAGCGCTAGCACCACCGCCTCAGCTCCACCTCAGATCATCAGGCATTAGATTCTCATAGGGAGCACAATCTAGATCCCTCGCATGTGCAGTTTACAGTAGGGTTCGTGTTCCTATGAGAATCTCATGCTGCTGCTGATCTGACAGGAGGCGGAGCTCGGGTGGTGATGGGAACGATGGGGAGCGGCTGTAAATAGAGTTGAAGCTTGGCTGGCCCTCTGCTCACCTCCTGCTGTGTGGCCCAGTTCCTAACAGGGCACAGACCAGTACCAGTCTGCAGCCCAGGGGTTGGGGACCGCAGCTTTAAAACATAAAAATATTCCTAGTATAAAGACATTAATACATCAATGAAAGAGTCTTAGAAACCTACAGAGGACAGGAGGAGTGAGGGTGATCATAAAGATGTAGAAAAATGACATGCGAAGTTCTGGTCCAAACCACCCCCCGAATGCTGGGTCCGGCGATCGGCCTCCGTCTGCCTCTTGTCCCTTGAACAGGGATCAGCAAACTTGTTCTGTAAAGGTCCAGATACTAAGTATGTTGAGCTTTGTGGACCACACGTTGTCAGTTGCAACTGCAAGGTCTCACTTAATGTTGTCAGTCGGATCTTGGAAACTTTGATGACGTCCAGCAGCTCCTTAAATAATGTCATTTTGTTATAATGCTGTTGGGAAACTTTGCCATTGTAAATGCAGCCACAGATGGTATGTAAACAAATGAGTATATCTGTATTCCGATAAAACTTTATGGACACTTAAGTTTGAATTTCACATAATTTTTGTGTGTCGCAAAATGTTATTCCTTCACTTTTTTTCAACCATTTAAAAGTATATATATAAAAAAACTCTTAGCTCACAGACTGGACAAAAACAGGCAGTGGGCCAGATGCGGCCCATGGGCTGTCATTTGCTGTCCTTGATCCAGAACATGGGACCGAAGGATCAGAAGGATACTAAGTGTCCGTCTGTAATAGCTGAATCCCTGCCTGACCTGTGAATCTCCATGGAACATTCTCGGCCATTTCTTGAGTGCCCCAATAGAACTTACCCTCTCACCGGGCAACTTGTTCCATTGTCAGAATTTTAAAACTGTGCCATAGTTAGGGTTTCCCCCCAAACAGATCGTGAGACAAGGATTCAAGTGCCAGAATTTTATCTGGGGAGTGATCCCAGAAAGCCCAGTGAGGACGAAGTAAACCGAGGAAGGGAGAAAAGGCAATAAAGGATGTGTTGATGAGTGAGCTACCTCTGGGCAGGGAGGGCTCGATCCCTGGGGGACTCCTTGAGAGACTGCGGAGCACATTTCAGAAGTGTCCCACGAAGAGTCAGGGAAGCGGGGCTATTTCCCCAACTCCTGTCCCTCATCAGTTAAGGGTTGCTCCTAAGTAAGCCCTTCCCTCCCTGACAGGGCGGGCCTGTCCCACTCCCTGTCTGCTCTGCACACCCTGTGGCCTGAAAGTGACTTAACGCAGAACAAAGTAAGAGGCAGCCAGTGCATCTAGCAGCCGTCTGCAGGTAACCTCCGGGGTGCGCTGAGCAGTGTGGGTGGGGCACCCATGCACGGCACCTGCTACCAAATGTTTCTGTCTTTGCTTTCTGAGATGTGCCACTCATGCCACTGGGGGCCGTGAGAGAGGATTTCATGCAGCACAGAGAGACGTGTTGCTAAAGAGCATGAAGTCTTAGCATAGGAAAAATATTCCCTTTTGAACCATCTCTTTGCTCCTACCCTGCCTGCCTCTCAGCTCCCTCAGGCGGCCCTCTCTCCCCAGAGAGGTGCTTCACCCACACTGGCCTTTCGCTTCCTGAACTTGCCAGACTCTTCCTTCTGACTACAGTCATCAGAAGTCCCAGTGGAGTACTAGAGTGCTTTGTAACACTTGCTTGTCTCCCTTTTAATTGAAAAGACAACAGTCCTCCAATTCAGGGCACTTAACAGGCGGTCCTAAGTGTGACCATTTGGTAACATTGTTAACCTGGTAACAATCTAATAACATTGTTTCATTTTATGTTTATCTTTTTAGTTTCTAACTATCCACAAGTGTTACTAACTTTGCACATACAAAAGTAATGTTTCCTTTAAAATAAATTTCTAGGCCGGGCGTGGTGGCTCACGCGTGGTGGCTCACGCCTGTAATCCTAGCACTCTGGGAGGCCAAGGCGGGCGGATCGTTTGAGCTCAGGAGTTCGAGACCAGCCTGAGCAAGAGCAAGACCCCGTCTCTACCAAAAATAGAAAGAAATTAATTGAACAGCTAAAAATATATAGAAAAAATAAGTCGGGCATGGTGCGCATGCCTGTAGTCCCAGCTACTCGGGAGGCTGAGGCAGGAGGATCGCTTGAGCCCAGGAGTTTGAGGTTGCTGTGAGCTAGGCTGACGCCACGGCACTCACTCTAGCCTGGGCAACGGAGTGAGACTCTGTCTCAAAAAAAAAAAAAATAAAAATAAATTAAAAAAATAAATTAAACATAGTTTAAAATTCAGTTTTTCAGCTGTACTAGCCAGATTTCAAGTGCTCAACAGCCACATGTGACTACTGGCTACCATATTGGACAGCACAAGAGGAGAACATTTACATCATTAGAGAAAGTTCAATTGGAGCTTATATATTTATCTTCCCAAATACATAAAGAAAATATTAATGGACATGAAGGGAGAAATAGATAGCAATACAATAATAATAGGGGACTTCAATACCCCATTTTCAACAATGGATAGATCAACCACACAGAAAATTAATGAGGAAATAGTAGACTTGAACTACACTTAGACCAAATGGACCAAACAGACATATACAGAAGATTCCATCCAACAGTGACAGAATATACATTCTTTTCATGTACACATAGAATATTCTCCAGGATAGACCATATGTTAGGCCACACAACCAGTCTTAACAAATCTAAGAAGAATGAAATCATATCAGGGATCATTTCCAATCATAATGGTATGAAACTAGAAATCAATAATAGGAGAAATTGTGGAAAATTCAAAATATGTGGAAATTAACATGCTTCTGGGACCAAAAAAAAAGAAATCAGAAGGGAAATTTAAAAATATCTTGACAAGTGACAATGGAAACAACATACCCAAACCTATGGGACACAGCAAAAGCAGTTCTAAGAGGGAAGTTTATAGCAATGAATGAGTCCATGAAAAAAAAAAGAATGATTTCAAATAAATAGTGTCTTTTTATTATAACACTAAAAACTCACATGGTGCAGTTGATAGGAACATCATCTTCATGGGTCATGTTTGTGAGAACTCGGAAGAGTTGCATAAGAATTACAGGTAGAAACTGTATCATGACTTGGATCTCCATGGCATGCAAGCACTAAAATAAGTCATTATTAGTTATGAAAACAAACAGAAATATGACATAATTTGCAAATGTGAAACAACAAAAAAAATAAGTAATGAGAAATACATTGACTGGCCCATAAGCTCACTTAAATGACAGCTTTTCATGGGACAGGGGACTTTGTTTTGTTAATTACTTAATCCACACCTCGATTTTAGCACTCAAATTTTGTTAGTTTATTTAATATTAAATACTTTACTGAAGATAACATGTATAATTAAGATAAACAGGTTTTGGAAAAATGACAACTGACTCTTTGTAAACTTAACTATGGAGGGGAACAGACACGTTTGGAGACACTGGAGACATGCCTACTGGCCCCCAGCAGTTTGTATGTTTTACAGGGGAATGTGGGCCTTCAGTTAACCTGGTAAGAAGTGAAGTGGGATTCAATAAAGAGTGCTTCTGTACATAATTGGCTTTAAATCAGCACCATCTATAAAACTGAGGCAGCTCTGCGTTCTAACTACCCTGCAATACGTTTCCTCAATGTGCTAATACTCAGTGTCTAATGGTAAATGTGCTATGAACAACAAAAAGAAATGTGTTCATATATGCATAGAGATGATAAAAACAGTGAAATATGTTCAATTTCTTTCTTCTTTCTTCCCTTCTCTCCCCATTCACTCACTCACTCAGTCAGCCAGCCAACCAAAGAAAGAAAACAAACTTTGCTGAGCACCTTCTATATCAATTCAACATGTAGTACTATAAGACAGACAAAGGCGGGTAAGTTGTGTCTGTATGTAAGGAACTCATAAGTTATCTTGCCCAGTCTCTCTGACTTTTGCTCCATTTTTCCATCCTTGCTCTCATCACCCGTTTTCAGGACTCTATCATCTGTATTCAAATCATCTCAACAATGACCTCTTAGATCTCTGTGCAGCTTCTCTTCAATCAGATGCATAGGGCAAGATATCGAGCTTAAGGAACTCAAGGTTCATCCTTCTGGTTTTTCCTTCCTGTACAGCCTCTCTTCTATCTTTTCTGCCATCATCCCCTTCCAGGACCCTCTAATCTACACTCAAAATAGTCTAATTGTTTTCTTTCTAGTAGGTCTCTGTACCGTTTCTCTTTACTCCTAATATATCCAACTCTCGTTTCCAAATTAATTTTCCTCAAATAGTGGTTATGTTAGACCACCTCCTGCCAAGATTTTTTTTTTTTTTGATGTTTCCCCATACCTAGGGCAGTGGTTCTCAACCAGGGGCCATTTTGCCCCTCACCAGAGATTTAGCAATGTCTGGAGACATTTCTGGTTGTCACAACAGGGGATGCTACTGACATCTAGTGGGTAGAAGCAAGGGATGCTGCTAAACATCCTACAACACACAGACAGCCCCACACAACAAGGAATCACCCTGCCCAAAAATGTCAATAGTGCCAAAGTTGAGAAACCCTGACTTAGGGTATGATGTCCAAGCTACTTAAGACCCAACCTACATTTTCAGCCTGAATGCTCATCATTATTTATAAGGCAAAACTGGTGTCTTCACTGTCCCTTGAATATATTGTATACTTTCCTAGCTTTGTACCTTTGTCCACAGTTTTTAGTCAAATCCTCGCCACTCTTCCAAGGTAAATTCAAATCCCCGCACTTCAGGGAAGTCATTTATTTTCTCATTCAACAAAGGCATATGAAATAAACTTCCAATAGCTAAGCTCACCAAAACAAACAAACAAAAAAACAGCATTGCCAACAACACAATCCCAAACATATAAAGAAACAAAAGCCACAGTTTCTACCATCAAGCAGTTCATAGTCTAAAGAGGATTAAGACACAGAACTAAATCATTGCAATACCAACAGTAAATGGTATGATAGTGGTATATACAAAATGTACAAAGGAAGGAGCAACTGAGTCTGCAAGTAGGTAGGAATGTCTGATAAGGGTTCAGAGAGCAGAAGAGTAAAGGACACAAAGGAGAAACCAGGGAGAAAGGAGAGATGGGCATTCCCTGCAGAAATGATCTCCCTGTTTACCAGTGTCACTCCTCTATAATACATTCTAAATACAGCAAATGCAGCAGCCAGAGTATTTTTTTTTTTGAGACAGGGTCTCACGGAGTGCTCTTTTTGAAATGCAAATTCAAAAGTGACATCTTACCCTTGTTAAAAACAAAACAAACCACCACGAACAAAGAGGTGTCGTGGGCTTCCCGCCATCCTCCCCCCTTGCTGCGCACTGCACTCTAGCTCCATGGTCTTTTTTTCTATGTCTTTCCAACATGTCAGTGTAAGGTGTTTACACCTGCTACAATATTCTGTTATTCTTTTACACGGCTTTATCACCTAAGGTTGTCTTCCTCTCATCACTTTCCTTTCAGTTTAAAATGTCATTTCCTCAGATAGGCCTTCCCTGACAACTCCAGCTGGAAAGTTCCTGTTCGATCCCATCAACCTGCTCTATTTTCTTCATAGCATGCAACTTTTATTTATTTATAATCTCCCTACCCCAACTAGAGCAGGTCTACTTTCTGAATTGTTCCCCATTAGATTCCCAGTACCCAGAACAATGTCTGGTCCATAGTAGGTGCTCAATAAGTATATGGTCAATGACTGAATAAATGAATAAAATAAGGAACCAAAAGGTAACATAAAGACAGGTGTCCTCTAGACTATTTTTGTATTATTGACATATTTATTGTCATTCAGCTTGTGTGTGTCCTGTCTCTTCAGTTAGGTTGTAAGATCCCTATGGACAATGACTCTAAGTTATTCTCTTCTGCAAGTCCCAAAGATCTAGCAAAATACTAAACTCATAATAACTGCTCAAGAAGTAGATGGTAAATGAATTGATGATACAATGTCATTTATAGGGACAATAGAAAGCAAAGCGTGGTAGAAAGAATACAGGACCAGGAGTCATGAAACATGTCGAAGCCACAGCTCAGCTCTGCCACTAACCAGCTGAATGACTACAGGCAAGTCACTCTGCTTGGGCTTCAGTTTTCTCATCTATAAAAAACAAATCTCTAGAATCCTTTTGAGCACTAATATTCTGTAAAGGAGCTTGGTGATTTCTAAAATCACATAGCATTTCACTCACTACCACTAGAGGGCGAGCATAGGTCACATAAACATCAGAATTTTTACATCCTTAAAAACACAAATACGGGCACTTTTTTTCTGTTTTAAGAATATCAGTATATGAAAGTGATGTTTTGTTCCACTCCACTGTGTTAAAACTTTTACAAAGCTTCATCACTGAAGGAAAAAGCCAATGACCTTAACAGTCAAAGTATTTATACATATAGCTGGGGTCCTAGACATTACCTGATGAAAGGATTTCAAGGTTAGATGACTGTTAAATAATACTTCTTAATGATAATTAAGAACAACAGCCACCGCTTACTGAAGTCTCCCTTCTTCTACTCTTCCAACATAGTATTTTCTATACAGTGGGGAGACTAAAAACCAGTCACATCATGTCACGCCTCTGTTCAAAGCCCTGCAAGGCCTCCTATCTCCCTTGGGAGTAAATCCAAACTCCTCACCATGCCTGATGAGGCCTCACCCAACTAGCTCCCCAGATACCTTTCCAAGGTATTGTCCTATTACTCTGCGTGCCAGCCACACCCGAAGGCTTGCTGTTCCTTGAACACATCAAGCCAAACTCCTCAGGGCCTTTGTACTTGCTGTTCCCAGCTCTCCTCCAGAAATCCACATGACGGGCACCCTTACTTCCTTTAGATCTCTGCTCAAATATCACTTTACCAGAGAGCTCTTCTCGGGCCACTTTAAAACAGGAACCCCTTCTCATTCTTTGTCCCCCTTCACTGTTCTGCTTTTCTTTATAGCACCTGTTTCCACATGCATATTCATTCATTCATGTGTTTACTGTTTGTCTCCACAAGAAAGTAAGCTCCTTGACGATAAGGATATATTGTTTATTTTCTTCACTTATATTCCCAATGCTCAGAACGATGCCTGGCCCATAGGAAGCACTCAAGAAATAAGTGTGGCATCAATGATCACTATCCGGCAGATGCCCTATCTCATTTAAGCCTCACAGCTATTGTGATCCCCACGTGACAGATGAAGAAACAAATTCTTTGAGAACTTAAGTCACTTGGCCAACGTCAATCATAGACCTAGAAAGGGACAGATCCAGGATATGCACTCAATTTACTATTACAGAACCCCTACGTTTTATCTCATGTCATACCACCTCTCTGAAAGAAATGAACATTTTTGTTTCCTGAGTATATCGTTAAGTAAACACAAGCCCGAAGGGAAATCCTGAAGAGGCTTCATTTGAAATCAAAATTCCTCGGACTAGCCACAGCTAACCTATGAAAGGAGCAATCAAAAGAAGAGAGCCGCTGCCAGGCAGCTTATGATGGGCACGGCAGCCCTAGCGCACAGGGAATAACAGTCTTAGGTCCTCTATACATGTGATAAGCTATGGTATTGCTTAAGACTCTCCCCTACGCAACACGCAGAAAACACGCGTCCTTCTCTCTTTAGTTGGCCCTTTTGTTTACTCTTTCATTCACGGACCCAGGAACCATTTCACATTTCATTCCAAGCAAAAGTGCTTTCATTCCTCCTGGCCCTCTTCCCTCCGGCATTCTCTACCTTTATTGGGCAGTCAGCAGGAAGAGAAAAGCCCTGAAATATCAATTTATGGAACTGAAATAAACATTTTCATGAGATTTTCAAAACTATGATGTGGAATTCTGGCTATAACATTTTCTTCCTAATGTAGCAACTCTGCTGTCTGCTTCTAAACAGCCACTTGCTGAAAAAGTACATAACCGAAAGTGTTCTCATGAGGATATACTGCCAGAAATATCTTAAAGTGTTTGTTTGCTTTTTTTTTTCCATAGCAAAATGTGGCAACAGAAAGACATGAAAAACAAATCTTTCACAGAAAGCTGCTGTTCGTTTACCTTTAAATATTTAATGAGCTCTCCTGGAACTTCTTTCGAGCCTGACTGAATCAGCTGGCAATGATGGAAGAATTTGTGCACATGCAGATCCTGGAACACAGATGGAAACAGCCATATGAAATCTGATTCATTACCCTCAAACGTAGGCTCTCCACCTCTCTCTCCTCCTGCACCTTGCAAACCTATCTATCCGAATGTTCTAATGCCCACACTCGGCAGCTGCACCTACCAATGTATGAGTCCACGACTTGAAGTTCTCTCGACCACCACACAGAGCAGCAAGCCCAGCTAAATTTGACATGCACCTAAGCATGCGGGGGAGGTCACAATTTACGCCCACCTAGTCAAACATTCATTTAATTCCCTCCCTCCGCCTTTTTTTGTGACAGAGTCTGGCTCTGTTGTCTGGGCTAGAGTGCTGTGGTGTCAGCCTAGCTCACAGCAACCTCAAACTCGTGGGCTCAAGTGATCCTCCTGCCTCAGCCTCCCGAGTAGCTGGGACTACAGGCGTGCGCCACCATGCCCGGCTAATTTTTCTATTTTTAGTAGAGACGGGTCTCACTCTTGCTCAGGCTGGTCTCAAACTCCTGACCTCAAGAGAACCTCCCGCCTCGGCTTCCCAGAGTGCTAGGATTATAGGCATGAGCCACTGTGCCTGGCCTTAATTTCTTTTTTGACTAGTGTATTCTCTGAAGTTGGGCTGCCTCTCCATTTTAATGAAATGAGCAGGAACAGAGGTGAAGAAACTGACAGGTGAAGAAAAGGCAAGAGCAGGAAGTTACCAGAACAACAGTCTCAGGCATTCAATGCTCAGCTTTACCATGGCACTTCCCCGGCAAGGAAGTCCATCTGTCCTATATGGAGCGAATACACACTGATCTTATGGACAGCATGGGCTGCATCAGAACTGGGATAACGCAATGTGTATTTTGACCTGGTTCCCCTACTAACTATTGTGTGATCTTGGGAAAGTAAGTCACCTAACCTGACTGAGCCTCAGTGTTTTCATCTATAAAGTGGTGAGGATAGCTTCCACATTCCTTTCAGAGTTTTGTGAGGCTCAAATCAATAAATGGGAATAAAAAGATGTTGTAATTTGAGAGGAATTATAAAATTTGAGCTAGAATGGTGTCATTATAATATTAATGAGAAAAAATCTTATAGGCCACAACTTCTCTAAGGCTGTAGGAATCGAATATAGTCTATTTTAATCAAGAAATAGACTCAAGTATGAAAATTGACAAAATTCAGATGATACAACTTACTTGAGTATAAATGGTAGACTCTAAGTGGCTTTTAATCTTCAACAAAGGCTTTGCACCATCCACCCACTTAATCTCCACATTAGATTGCTGTGAACAGATAATTGAGTTTCTATAAAATAGCAATGGATAGATGAACAACATATAACACTTTTAGGCATTTCAACATTTTTTTCAGAAATGAATGTACTCATTTCACAAAAAGATTATTGGAGAAAATAACATGCCCTTAGAATGAATGTATCCTAAATCACTTTAAATTTCCAGTCCTTTGCAGACTGATACTTTTATAAATTACAATAAAAATGAATTGCTTCAATAAATGAATGTTTAAACATGACACATAACATCTCAGCCCCAGTTTTAAAAATGATTATTAGAATCAACAGACATAAAATTATTTCTCAAACTGTTATAAACTCCAAACATGCATTTTCCATACTTATTTTTGTTGAGGACCAGCACCAGCCCTGAGACCACAATGTGAGTAGCATTGTCTGAATCAACTAGACCAATAGAATTCTATTTTTTTAAATATTTAATCACGATTACTTCAACAAATATATTATTTTCCTACCCTTCTTGATTCTGCATCATTGAGGTTCAAATAGCCTGGGGGAAGATTGGCAGAAACTGGCAGCTGCTGCTCAAATGTGATGATTCTACCATCCTTCAGTAAAGGTACCCAGGCAAACCCAACTGCCAAGACAAAAATCAACCATGAGAAATGAAATAACAAATGCAATTAGCTACATAAATGTCTGAGTGCTGGGGAGCAGGGCAGGGTAGCGATGTTTCCAGGGACCTATATGTGGGAGTCCAGGTATTGGGAAACTGAGTGTTCTGGAAGGAACAAAGGGTTAGGATGGCCTCCAAGTCCCAGCTTGTCCACTAACAAGTAAATAACTCTATTTCCTTGATCCTTTGACCACAAAAATGGGAACAACAACACATAATCTTTTTTTTTTTTTTTTGACACAGTCTCACTGTGTTGCCCGGGCTAGAGTGCCGTGGCATCACCTTAGCTCACAGCAACCTCAGACTCCTGGGCTCAAGCAATCCTCCTGCCTCAGCCTCCCAAGTAGCTGAGACTATAGGCATGTGCCACCATGCCCGGCTAGTTTTTTCTATATATTTTTAGTTGTCCAATTAATTTCTTTCTATTTTTAGTAGAGACGGGGTCTCGCTCTTGCTTAGGCTGGTCTTAAACTCCTGAGCTCAAACAATCTGCCTGTCTTGGCCTCCCAGAGAGCTAGGATTACAGGTGTGAGCCACCGCGCCCGGCCTTCTCCAATGCTTTTTCATAAAAGCTTTGTCATTTTATATTTTACATTTAAAATCAAGGTTCTTTTTTTTTTCTTTTTTTTGATCTATGAATTTTCAGTTGCTCTAGCACCACTTCTTGTAAAGACTATCTTCCCTCCATTGAATTGCTTTAGCATCTTTGTCAAAAATCAGTTGGTCATAATTGTGTGAGTCTGTTTCTGGGTTCTCCATTCTGCACCATTGGTCTATGTGTCTATCCCTCTGCCAATACCATATAGCTGGTCAGGAGCAGTGGCTCACACCTGTAATCCTAGCACTCTGGGAGGCCTAGGCATGAGGATCACTTGAGATCAGGAGTTCAAGACCAGCCTGAGCAAGAGCGAGACCCTGTCTCTACTAAAAATAGAAAAATTAGCCGGGCATGGTGGCACATGCCTGTAATCCCAGCTACTCGGGAGACTGAGGCAGGAGGATCACTTGAGCCCAGAAGTCTGAGGTTGCTGTGAGCTAGGATGATGCCATGGCACTCTACTCAGGGCAACAGAGTGAGACTCTGTCTCAAAAAATAAAACATAAAAAATAAAAATGACAACCCAGGGGACAGAGCGAGACTCTGTCTTGAAAAACCAAACCAAAACAAAACAAAAACCCATATAGTCTTGATTACTCTAGCTGTATAATACAGTAACTCTTAATCAGGTAAACGAATTGCTCCCACTTTATTCTTGTTTTTAAAAGTTGTTTTAACAGCAAGATGGTGGCCATGGAAGTTGGAATCCACTAAGGAGCGTGTAACAATTCACCTGCTGGGAAAAAAAATTGTTTTAGCTAGTCTAGGGTCTTTGCCTTTCCATATAAATTTTGAAATAATCTTGTCTGTTATCTACAAAAATCTTATTAGGATTTTGATAGGAATTGTGTTAAACCAGTATATCAATTTGGGAAGCATTGACATCTTTTCTTTTTAAATTTTTTTATTATTTATCTTTATTTATTTATTTTTTTAGAGACAGGTTTTTGCCCAGGTTAGCCTTGAACTACTGGGCCCAGGTGATCCCCCCACCTCAGCCTCTGAGTAGCTGGGACTACAGGCATGTACCGCTGTGCCTAGCTTGAACTGGCATCTTTTTTTATGTTGCGTCTTACAATCCAGGAACATGATATGTTTCTCCTGTTTAGGTCCTATTTGATTTCCTTCATTAGCATTGTGTAGTTTTCAGCATACAGGCCTTGTATATGTTTTGCTAAATTTACATCCAACTATTTTTTTTTTTTAGCAATTGTAAATGGTATTGCATTTTTTATTTTGGTGTCTATGGGTTCATTGCTAGTATATAGAAATACAAATGATTTTTGTATGTTTACCTTGTATCTTGTATCCTTGCCGAACTCATGTATTAATTCTAAGAGTTTTTTTGTAGATTCCTTGGGATTTTTATATAAATAATCATTGATTTGCAAATATGAACAGTTTTTTTCTTCCCATCTATGTGCTTTTATTTTCTTTCTTCCTTATTTCTCTCACTAGAATTTTCAGCACTGTGTTAAATAAGAATGGTAAGAGCATACATTCTTGCCTAATTCCTGACCGTGTGGGGAAAGCATTCAGTTTTTCATCATTAAGCGTAATGTTAGTGGTAGGATTTTTGTAGATACTTTTTATCAGGTTGAGCAAGTTCCACTCTATTCTAGTTCTTTTGTGGGCACTTGAAAAGATTGGTTATTCTGCTGTTGTAGGGTAGAGTGTTCTATAAATGTCAATTACAGTCCATTGGTTGATCGTGTTGTGGAGTTCTTACATATCCTTGCTGATATTGTCTAGTTGTTTTAACAACTGTTGTGAAAGTGATGAAATTTCCAACTATAATTATGCATTTCAGCTCTGTGAGTTCTAGCTGTACATATTTCGCATCTCTGTTGTTTGGTATGTTCACATTTAGGATTGCTGTGTCTTCTTGGTGGATTGACCTTTTTATTATATAATGTGCTTCTCTGTCTCTGGTAATTTTCTTTGCTCGGAAATCTACTTAGTCTTATACTAATATAGCTATTTCTGCTTTCCTTTGATTAATGTTTGCCTGATATATTTTTTTTTCATTTTTTAATTTTCAACTGGCCTATATTGTTATATTTGAAGTGAGTTTCTTAAAGACATCATATGTTGGGTCATGCTTTTTAATCCGCTCTGTCAATTTCTTTTAGTTGGTATATTAGACCATTTATATTTAATATAATTATTGATAGGTTAGTGTTTAAGCCTAGCATTTTGTTTTGTTTTATTTTATTTATTTTTGAGACAGGGTCTCTCTCTTGCCTATGCTAGAGTGCAGTGGTATCATAGCTCACTGCAGCCTTGAACTCTTAGGCTCAAACAATCCTCTTGCCTCAGCCTCCTGAGTGGCTGTGAATACAGGCATGCAGCACCATGACTGTTTATTTTTGTATTTTTTTGTAGAGATGAGGTCTTGTTATTGCCCAGGCTGGTCTTGAACTCCTGACCTCAAGCGATCCTCCCACCTTGGCCTCCCAGAGTGCTAGGATTATGGGTGTTGAGCCACTGAACTTGGCCAACATTTTATTTTTTATTGTTTTCTATTTGTTTTCTTTGTTTTCCATTTTTCTGCTTTCTTATTCCTGCTTTCCTGTGGGTTACTTAACATTTCTTAGAATTCAACTTTAATTATACATTTGGATGTGTCTCTTTGTATAATGTGATTAGTAGTTGCTCTAGGTATTACATATACATAACTTTTCACAGTCATCTGTGTTGTCATTTTGTCATTTCAAGTGAAGTGCCTCCCCCTTATATTCCTTTAACCTCCTCCGTTTACAATTTTCTTAAATATTTCCTCTAGATATATTTAGAAAAACATCAGAAAATGTTCAAAGCTTTATTTCAACCATTAAACATTATTTTAAAAACTCTGAAGAGAAGAAAAGCTTATCGTATTTACTATTTTTTTTCTTCCTTCTTGGTGTTTCTAATGTTTCTTCCTTTATCATTTCCTTTCTATTTAGAGAACTTTCTTAATATATATATTTATATATTTTTTTTTAAGGACAGGTCTGTTGGTGACAAATTCTCTGAATTTTCCTTCATCTGAGACTGTCTTGACATCCCCTTCATTCCTGGAGGATATTTTTGTTAGGTATAAGATTCTGGGTTGACAGTTCTTTTCTTTCAGCCCCTGAAAAATATTATGTCACTTCCTCTGGCTTCTGTGGTTTCTGGCGAGAAAATTTGAATTGTTATCTCCCATAGGAAAGGCGTCATTTTTCTTTGACTGCTTTTAAGATTTTTAGTTTTAAAACATGTAATTATGATGAGTCTTGGCATGGATTTTTTTGGTTTATCCTCTTTGGGGTTTGCTCAGCTTCTTGTATGTGTAGGTTTTCAGCCGTTATGTCTTTGAGTACTTTTTCAGTACCACTCTTTCTCCTATGTTTCTGAGAATCTGATGACAAAAATGGTAGAATTTTTTTATTGTCCCATAGGTCCCTGAGCCTCTTTTTTTTTTTTTTAAGTCTATTTTCTCTCTCTCGTTCAGATTGGGTGATTTCTATTGTATCTTCCAATTCACTGATTTTTTTCTCTGTTCCTTCTGTTCTGTTTTTAAGCCCATTTACTGAGCGTTAATTTTAATTATTATATTTTTCAGCTTTAAAATTTCCATTTGTGGCCAGGTGTGGTGGCTCATGCCTGTAATCCTAGCACTTTGGGAGGCCAAAGCAGGAGGATTGCTAGATGCCAAAAGTTCAAGACCAGCCTGAGCAACATAGTAAGACCCCATCTCTACAAAAAATTAGCTGGGTGTGGTGGTGACTGCCTGTAATCCCAGCTACTTGGGAAGCTGAGGCAGGAGTATCATTTGAGCCCAGGAGTTAGAGGCTATGATTGAGCTATGATCATACCACTGTACTCCAGCATGGGTGACAGAGCAAGACCCTGTCTCTAAATGAATAAACAAACAAACAAACAAATAAATTTTCCATTTGCTTCTTTTTTACGTCTTCTGTTTCTCTGTTGTGGCATTATATTTCTTATTTGTTTCAAATATATTCATAATTTCTTTTTTTTTTTTGAGACAGAGTCTCACTGTGTTGCCCAGGCTAGAGTGCCATGGCGTCATCCTAGCTCACAGCAACCTCAAATTCCCGGGCTCAAGCGATCCTCCTGCCTCAGCCTCCCGAGTAGCTGGAACTACAGGCATGCGCCACCATGCCCAGCTAGTTTTTTCTATATATTTTTTTAGTAGTCCAATTAATTTGTTTCTAATTTTAGTAGAGATGGGGGTCTCGCTCTTGCTCAGGCTGGTTTCGAACTCCTGAGCTCAAATGATCCACCCGCCTCGGCCTCCCAGAGAACTAGGATTACAGGCGTGAGCCACCGCGCCCAGCCTCATAATTTCTTATTGAAGCATTTTTATCATGTCTGTTTTAAAATATTTTTCTGATAATTCTGACATCACTGCCCTCTGGGTGTTGGCATCTATTTTTTTTTTCATTCAGTTTGACATCTTCCTGGTTCTTGGTATGATGAATGATTTTCAGTGAAAACCTGGACATGTTTGTATTATCATATGAGGCTCTAGCTCTTATTTAAACCTTCTTTCCTAGCACTTTCGCTGGCTCTGCTTTCCCTAACACTGCTCTGGCAGTGAAAGGGGAGGTGCTGCCTCTATATTGGTATGCGGAGGTAGAAGGCCAGGTTCCCCCCTCAGCCTCTGTTGACATCTGACGGTAGAGAAAGGGGGTCCTCCTTACTGCTGGCTGAGAGTGGGAGTTCCAGTTCCCTATGTGGTCTCCACTGACCCCGCAGTGCAGAAGGCTGGCAGGGGTGAAAGTCCTCACTCCCTTCTTGGCCTTCTCCAAAACCACCACAGCAGGGATGTCAGGGTGCCTCATCACAGCCTTGGGAGGCTAGACATCTAGGTTTCCCACTCCACTTTTGTTGACGTGGGTGTGGGTGGGGCCACAGTTTTTCTGTGGCATTTGGCTGGGATAGAGTGGTTATTTTCTAAGTTTTCTATCTTGCTAGGCTAGCCCTAGCCTACTCCTCGTCCTTTGGCTAGAGATGGAAGGCTTTTGTTGGTGCTTTATTTCTGGTCTGTGCCTACTCGTGTTTCTGGGTTGCTGCTTTCTTCACCTACAAGACTGGTGATATGAGGCAAAAAGAAAATCCAGGGAACTCACTATCATGCTGTTCCTTGGCTCCCAGAGTCCCCAACCTTTCTGCTTTCTTTTTTCCACCTTTCATCTTCTTATGCTTGTTTTATATATAATGTCCAGGGTTTTAGTTATACTTAGGTGGAATAGGGGAAAATATACCTATTCCATATTCCCAGAAGCAGAAATCCTGCAGATGAATTTTGGTACCTTCTTGTTGCAAACTTCTTAATTTATTGTAGTTGACAATAAATATCCCGTATGGTGTGATGGTTAATTTTATGTGTCAGCTTGGCTAGGCTAATAATGGTGCCCAGTCATTTGTTCCAACACCAGTCTAGGTGTTGCTTTGAAGGTATTTTTAGATGTAATTAACAGTTAAATCCGTATAATTTGAGCAAAGCAGATTACCTTTTATAATGTGCGTGGGTCTTACCCAATCAGTTGAATGCCTTAAGAGAAAAGTCTGAGGTTCCTCCGAGAAGGAAGGAATTCTGCCTTCAGACTGCCTTTGGACTCAAGACTATTTTAAATCTTCCCTGGGTCTCTACCTTTTGACCTCTAGCC
The DNA here is from genome assembly GCA_963575035.1 of Avahi laniger. NCBI lineage: Eukaryota > Metazoa > Chordata > Mammalia > Primates > Indriidae > Avahi > Avahi laniger. The sequence goes on from CAUYSK010117220.1 coordinate 22,092, forward strand.
AAGATTTTGGATTTGCCAGCCTATGCAATCATGAGTCACGTGAGCCAATTCCTTAAAATGAATCTCTTTCTAGTGTGTGTGTGTATGTGTTTGTGTGTATACATTCTATTTGTTCTGTTACTCTAGAGAACCCTGACTAATACATATTTTTTCACTTTCTAGAATTTGTTATTTCCTTTATGTTCATGTATTTAAAAAGAACATGTAGTCCTTGTTGAGATTATATTAATATACATTCTCAACTCCTGTATATATTTTATTTTTTGTGTACTTGATCTGAGCAAAGTATGTTCAAATCAAGCCCCCTGATTGTGGATTTTTCAATTTATTCTTTATTTCTCCACAAGTTTATTTTATTTCAAAACTATGTTGTTAGATGCACAAATGCATACAACTATTAGTATTGATTTTCTGGGTGCTATAACATGTGATCACAAACTGAGTGGCTTGAAGAAACAGACATTTATTCTTGCACAGTTCTGGAGGCCAGAAATCTGAAATCAAGGTGTTCCTGTGGCCATGCTTCCTCTGAAGGCTCTCAGAGAGAATTCTTCCTTGCCTCTTCCGGCTTCTGGTAGCTGCCAGCTCTCCTAGGCTTTCCTCGGTGTGTGGCGTTATCATTCTAATCTCTGCTTCTCCACACCGCTTTCTCCTCTGTGTGTCTGTGGCTTCTGTTCTGTCTCTTGTAACGCTTGTCATTGGACTTAGGGCCCACTTGGATAACCCAGGATGATCTCCTCATCTCAAGATCCTTAACTTAACTCCGGGAGGCCGAGGCGGCGGATCGTTTGAGCTCAGGAGTTCGAGATCAGCCTGAGCAAGAGCGAGACCCCATCTCTACTAAAAATAGAAAGAAATTGGCCAAGCAACTAAAAATAGAAAAAATTGGTGGCACGTGCCTGTGGTCCCAGCTACCTGGGAGGCTGAGGCAGGAGGATCGCTTGAGCCCACGAGTTTGAGGTTGCTGTGAGCTAGGCTGACGCCACGGCACTCTAGCCCAGGCAAGAGAGTGAGACTTCGTCTCAAAAGAAAAAAAAAAGAAAAAAGATCCTTAACTTAATTACATCTCAAAGACCCTTTACCCAAATAACATGACATTCACAGGTGTCAGGGATTGGGACATGGACATATTTTGGAGGGTGGGGGGATTATTCAGCCCACTGCAACTACTATAGCTTCTTAGTGTATTATACCTTTTATAAGAATGAAATATCCACCTTGGTCCCTTTTAGTGCTTTCTGTGTTGAATTATATTTTGTTTGGCATTAATATTGCTATATTTGCTTTCTTTGTGTTAGTATTTTTATGCTATAACTTTTTTTTATTTCAGCATATTATGGGGGTACAGATGTTTAGGTTACGTATGCTATAACTTTTTTATTCTCTTGTTTTCTAGCTTTTTACCAATTTGTTTTTGGAGTCTGTCTTGCAAACAGCATATAGCTGGATTATCTTGTAACACAATCTGAGCGTATGTCTCTTTAATAGGTGAGTTCAACCTAATACACTATGTCTTTCTCAGATATGTTTGAGCTAATTCCTGTCATTTTATTCTTTTTTTCTCTGTTTTTCCTTTTATCTGGTTGATGAAGTTTATTTTTCCTAAAGGTTTGGAAGATGTATATTCTATTTATATTCTTCTTTTAAAAAAAATTTTTTTTAAGAGAGGGGATCTTGCTCTGTGACGCAGGTTGGAGTGCAATGGCGTGATCATAGCTCACTGCAGTTTCAAACTCCTGGCCTCCAGGCGATCCTCCCTCCTCAGCCTCCCAGAGTGCTGGGATTACAGGTTGAGCCGCCACACTCAGCCCTGTTTATATTCTTCTAATGGTGACTCTTAAACTTTTAAAATCTTTTTATTGAATTATAATATATATACACAGAAAAATACACGTCATAAACTGAACACACCCATGTAACCAGCATCCAGAACAAGAAATAGGACATTAGCAGTAACCAGAAACTCCCCGTGTACCTAACCAGTCACTGCCTTCCAAGGGACTATACTTACGTTTTAATATGGTATTCATTCATTCATTTACTTTTAACATAATATTTAAATGCAATTTTCCATAAAAAACTACAGTGAGTCATAATTACTTACCCTCCAAAACAAGATGAGATTCTTAGAATGTATTTGATTTTCTACCCACCCTCTTCACCCCCCACTTCACCTCTGGTGAGATATCACCAAGAATTTAAATTCTAGATTACTACTTCCATTTCATTTATTTATTTATTTATTTATTTATTTATTTATTTATTTATTTATTTTGAGACAGAGTCTCACTGTGTTGCCCAGGCTAGAGTGAGTGCCGTGGCATCAGCCTAGCTCACAGCAACTTCAAACTCCTGGGCTCAAGCAATCCTTCTGCCTCAGCCTCCTGAATAGCTGGGACTACAGGCATGTGCCACCATGTCCAGCTAATTTTTTCTATATATTTTTAGTTGTCCAAACCATTTCTTTCTATTTTTTAGTAGAGACAGGGTCTCGTTCTTGCTCAGGCTGGTCTCGAACTCCTGACCTTGAGCGATCCACCCGCCTTCCATTTCATTTATTTCTTTTTTCTTTTTTTATTTCAAAATATTAAGGGGGTACAAGTGTTTCATGGATATCTTGTGTAATGCTTAAGTCAGAGCTTGTAGTATGCCCATGACCAGAATAGTGTTCATTGTACTCAGTAGGTACGTTTTTATCCCACACCCGTCCTCCCGCATTCCCCCTTTCTTGGTTCTCGTGTCCTCTATATCGCTTTGTGCCCGTGTGTAGCCATCTGTTAGCTCCCACTTATTAGTGAGAACATATGGTGTTTGCTTTTCCATTCCTGAGATATTTCACTTAGGATAATGGTCTCCAGTTCCCTTCAAGTTGCTGCAAATGACATCACTTCATTCCTTTTTATGGCTGAATAGTACTCCATGGCATATATACACCGCATTTTCTTTATCCACTCATGAATTGGAGGGCACTTAGGTTGATTCCATTTCTTTGCAATTGCGATTTGTACTGCATCTGTTTCCATTTCAAAACATCAGTTAAAATTTCTTAGGCTTACCAGTGAGTTAGCTGGTTTCTTTGCTCACTGTTGCTTCAGGAATCTCACATCATCCTCTGGGATTCTGGGATGACATTTGTCACTCCTTTCAACTGCTCAGCACCCAAACACTTTCCTGTGTTTCAGACACCCCCACACATCATGAGCAAGATCCTGCCTTTCATTAGACAATGAGAAAGTACCAGACGCTTGGATCTCCGCAGCAGGCATCTCACCTGGGCTTCTCCAGTCAGGCTTTCCTGCCTGCCCTGAGGGCCGCGCTCATTCCCTTCAGGGGATAGGAAGTGGCAACCCCACCTGGTCCCTATCCGCAGGCGGGGACTACATCTAAAAGCAGCTACCATTCAACATTATGTTTTCGAGATACATCCATATCGATGTGCCCGTAGCTGTAGTTCATTCATTCTCGCTGCCGCACTGTATTTAGTTTGTATGACATTTTTTCCTTTCTGCTGTTTATAAACATTGGCATTGTTTCCACATTTCTTTCCATTACAAATAATACTGTTGTCAAAAGTCTTCTACATGTATCCTATTGCACATGTGCAAGAATTTCTTTAGGACAATGGACGCCCATGCCCGCCCCTCCTCTCAGTTAAATCAGAAACTGCTGTGGGTGAGGCCCAGACATTAGTATTTTTTATAAGTTTTTATTTTTATATAATTTAAAGATTACATAAAAAATACGAGAATAGTACAAAGGATGCCTGCATGCCCTTTACACAGATCCACCATTTGTTAACCTTTTTTCTCATTTGCTTTATCAATCTTTCTCTTGTTTTTTCTTGAAGCGTTTGAGAGTAATTTGGAGACATTATGTCTCTTTACTACTAAATATTTCAGTGTGTGTTTCCTAAAACAAGGACATTTCCTTACATAACTGTAGTACAGTTATTAATTTCGGGGAACTTAATATTGATATAGTACTATTATCCAATCCACAGTTCATAATCCCATTTTGTCAATTGTCCTAAAGTGTCCCTGATAGCTGTTTTTTTTTTCACTGTCCAGGATCCAGTCTAGGACCATAGCTCTTTAATTTCCTTTGGTTCCTTGACCTGTCTTTATTTTTTTGTGACTTAAACATTTTTGAAAACTATAGTCCAGTAATTATGTAGAATGTCTCTCAATTTGTCTGCTATTTCCACAAGATTGGATTTGGGTTAAATTTTTCAGGCAGGAATATTATGTAAGTGAGGTTGTGTCTTGGAGTATCATATCAGGAAACACATTATATCAATTTGTTCCATTACTGGAAATGTTAACTTTGATCACTTGGTTAAGGTGGAATCCACCTCGTTTCTCCAGTGTCAAGATTCTATTTTTCCTTTTGTGACTAAGAAGCACTTTTGAGGGGAGATACTTCGATACTATGTGAATATTCTGTCCCTAATCAAACTTTGGCTGATAGGTTGCGGCAAGGTTGATAATTCTTGCCTCAATCAATTACTGACATGATGAATGAAAAACTTTCTTTCTTTTTTAGGTGATTCAAGTTCATTCCTTTTTCCTTGTAACCGAAAGGCTCAACTAAAACAAAATTTAGAATCAGAAGTGGGATTGTAGCCAGGCACAGTGGTGCGCACCTGTAGTCCCAGCTATTAGGGAGGTTGGGGCGAAAGGATTGTTTGAGTCCAAGAGTTTGAATGTTTCTATCCAGCATTTACATGGCAAAGCCACTAATTAAGCTGTCACCTTGGGTCTCTTGGATTCTAAACATGGGTGCTCTGTAAGTGGGGCTTTGACGGATTGGTGGCTCCAGCTCTGGATCAACTGTAGGAGGGAAATTGTACTTGGAGCTCTTTAGACTGGATTAGTTACTGTATTGTAAATCCCCACAGCACCTTGCCAAAGCTATCATGATACTTTCTTTTTAGTGTCTGTCTGTCCCTCTAGATGGCAAACTTGGGACAGCAGGCATTCAGAAACAGCTGGTGGGCCGGGCAGGGTGGCTCACGCCTGTACTCCTAGCACTCTGGGAGGCTGAGGCGGGCGGATTGTTTGAGCTCAGGAGTTCGAGACCAGCCTGAGCAAGAGCGAGACCCCCGTCTCTACTAAAAATAGAAATTAATCGGACAACTAAAAATATATAGAAAAAATTAGCTGGGCATGGTGGCGCATGCCTGTAGTCCCAGCTACTCGGGAGGCTGAGGCAGGAGGATTGCTTGAGCCCAGGAGTGTGACGCCATGGCACTCTAACCCAGGGAACACTGTGAGACTCTGTCTCAAAAAAAAAAAAAGAAAAAAAAGAAACAGCCGGTGATCTAAAGGGGTGGGAGCTGCTCCATGGATTGAGAGAGGATTGAAAACATTAAATAAGATGCCTTCTTTGGCTTCTCTCTTGTGTCTCAGGTCTCACTTTTATAAGCTTTCCTGTAATGTCCTTTTATTAAAGTCTTACCAACGATCCTGCCAAAATGCCACTTTTACATTTATTGAGAAGATGCCACTTTTAGAAGATGAGCTACCCCTGCTCCCTTGCTCAGCAGCACCAGTCCAGCGTGTGTCCGCAGGGATCCCACTATTGTGTGCCCTGTGCACTGTGGTAGCT
>CAUYSK010117221.1:0-11351 GCA_963575035.1 Avahi laniger
CCCTGTGGCTCAGCCCCGCTCACCTGTGCGACAGAGGGGGTTTCATGGAGCTCATGGAGTTGAGGGGCGGCTGCATGGGCAGTTTCCCGGGGGGGTCGCTCTGGCGGCTCTTCTGATGTCGAAGCAGCAGCAGGCGGCCAAGCTCCTCGCACCAGGAGGACAGCAGGGCTGCAAGGAGGGGCGGGACGGTCAGTGGCGCCTCGGCTGCCGCACACGGGCCCCCAGCCCCCCTGCCCGGACTTGGTGCTGTTGACGCTGGCTTTGCTCCCAGATGCGTGCGACACGAGGAGACTCACTAAGCCTTCTCAGGAGGCCTCAGTGTTCCCAACTATAAAATGGGACTGAGCCCTGAAGGAGTGAAAGCTTCCTTGTTGCTAGGAGCAGCTCAGAGGAGGGCCCACTTTGATGGCTGCCACGCTGAGAAGTGCGGGTCGGAGGCAGCAAAGAGAGACTCCAGATGACGAAAGGAGTGGCAGAGACGGTGCCAAGGGGAAACTGGAGGGGCGAGGGGGGCCTGACACGGACCTTGAGTTGGGTGCGGCTAAGAGCCGCCTGCCGAGACCCCTCAGTGAAGCCCACCCTCTCAAACTGTCACCGGTCAGCGCCGTGTGGCGTCTCCCACGGGTGGGCTCAAAAATTGCAAGGTTTGAGCGAGATCCACAGCCTTCCTGGAGCCTGTTGACCATCCCAGGGCTGTCTGTAGGGCTCTCCCTGAAACTCCAACCCAGAAACCGCCCCGCTGAACACACACGCGTGGCACACGCCTTCCCGTCACACCCACGGATAGTCCCTGTCCTGCTCCGCACAAACGCTTGGAGGACAAAAGACATCCAGAGCTGAGGGCTGTGGGGGGTGGGGCTAGGAGGAGACCTCCAGGGGCGCCAAATGCAGGAACGTGGAAGAGCCGTCCACAGTTGGGCTTAGAAAGCTGAATGAACTGGGTACTGGGAAAAGTGCCATTTCTTTCATCTTTCACTGTCCCCATGTGGCCACCAGGGGCCAAAAGCACCCTCAAGGTCAGCATGTCTCGGCTTAGGCTCTGGGCTGGCCAGTCCTTCCAAAGAATATGATGCAACTGAGGTTTGAGGGGGAGTAGGGAAGGCTGAGCTCAGTCACCATGCTGCTGTGTGATTCAAGAAGCTCAGACACCCTCTCTGGGCCTCAGTTTACTTGGAGATAAAAAGGAGTAATGCCTCTTGCTCTGCCATCCTCCTGGGCTATGGGAATAGGCAGAAGCACAAAGGGTGGTCACGCCTCAGCCAATGCCCAATCCCTTCTTTGAGGACTTCAGCCACGCTGATCTGAGGGTTCTGGAAGTAGCTGACACGGTCAGAGTAGACCGGGGTCTTTTGAACCAGAATGGCTCAGCCACTTGGCTGCATGCAAAACCCACTGCTTCCTTTCAAGGGTCCTCCCATCTGGACACGGCACAACAGGCTTTGCGAGATCCAGGACATCGGCTGCTGTCATCCCCATTCTGCAGAAGAGCAGACTGAGGCCCAGGCAGGCGAAGTCACTCACTCACAGTAATCGCAGCCAGAGGTGACAGAGACAGAGGTAATGTTCTTGCCCCAGCCCCACACCCCACTGGTGGAGCCCTAGGCTGGACAGAAGGTGGGGTAGGAGGTGAAACCCTTCAGAAGGCAGAGCCCCAGGTGGTCATGGCCTCCTAGCCCTCTGACTCAATAGGGAACCCCTCAGTCTCCTTTTGAGTCACCCCCTTCACCGCGTTCAGCCGGAACCATGGGAAGACACCCCCAAACGCACGATCGGGAGTGGCTGGGCGGGCTGCCACTTCAAACCGCCCAGATCCTGGACAGGGTTCCCTGTCAGCCCAAAGCCCTGGGAGGTCATGCCAAGGCCGCTGGCTACGCTTGCTTGGCTCGTGTGGTGCACAAAGATGCCCAACCAAGGAGGCGAGTGGGGGCTGTGATCCCGAAGAGGGCACCTGATTCTCCCTCCAGGAGGGGGCAGTGGAAGGGCTAAGTCTTAAAAGATGCATCCTGCCCCTCGGTGGGGCCATCTTGCCACCACCCTCAAAGGGAGGAAGGTACAAGAGAGAAGAGACCCTCCCCTGGCGTGTGTCTGCCCAGAAACTGGCAATGCCCCTACAGCGGGCGTCCAGCACACATCTGCCGTGGCTGGAGGGGGGGCAGCCTATTCAGGGAGGCTGGAACGCACAGAAATGGGCTTCCAGATCGCTCCATTCTTCTCCCAGGCCCCTAGTTCCGGCTTCTTGTGCGGGGGCACTGGGCATCTGGAAACTCATTTGCATGCCAAACACAAGGCCCGCCGATCGCGGCGATGGAGGGATTGCTCGGCTGCCAGCACAAAGGACGGCCGCAGATGGTGCCGCCTGCTGCCCGCCCCACCCCTTCCAGTCCTTGCGCCTCCTGGGGACCAGCCATGCCATGCAGGGGGGCAGGGCGCCACGGGGGAGTCAGGGCTTTCCTCCAATGTCACAGGCCTCCCCCTGCTGGGCCAAGGGCAGCCCTCCTCCTCCTACTCCTCATGGAGTGGTTTCTACACAGGGAATGAAGTCAGACTGGCTGCGTGCAGGGCCTGGCTGTGCGGTCTGGCACGCTGCGAGCAGGCGTGATGTGCAGACCGGGCAGCTACGAAGGCCACGTTCCCACAACCAGGAAGGAAAGGAGGGGGAGGCGGGAGGGCTCCACCCCTGACCCCCGGAGGACAGTGAGCACAAAGGCCGTGCTGGTAGTCCCCAGCTTGGCGCCACGTGTGGCAGTGGACTGTATGTTCTCCTTGCGGTGCAAACCAACACGAGCTGTTCTGAGGCAAACGCCGGGTAATGACAACACATGGGGATTTGCAGCCAAAAAGGGAGTCTGGGCACTGCCAGAGAACCAGGGGGGCAGGAGACAGACAGGGGCAGGCGGGGTATTATGCAAGGACAGAGTGACACCAGCTAGGCGGGTGTCTGGGTGTGTGCCTGGATCTTGGCCGTCACACACACGTCTGCGCCGGGGGCCTGCACGCCTCTTTGACCCGCTTGCCTTTGGTCTGTGCACTTGCTGGGACAGGGCACAAGCAGTCCCAGGATGGGGTGGGAGGGACAGGTGCATCTGGTGTGCTGTGCGCAGTGTACCTGCCGCAGAAGGGCCGTTTCAGTCCTAACCTGAGCCCCTCTCTGCCACGGCCAAGGTCAAGAGGGCCCTTCCCACCTCCTGGGTAGCCATGTGGCCAGCCCTCCTCTTGTCCTGTGAGCCCCACAGACTGGTGGTAACAGGCCTGGCCCCGAAGGCCTCCTTTTCACACAGAGAACCCCCATCTCCAAATTAAAATAGCAGCTAGGATCCCGAGGCCCTTTACCAAGTGCAGCTCACTCGGCCCCAGGACAGCCCTGGGCAGTGTACGTGGCTGCCTCTCCTCGCCCACCCGGCGCTTCTGTGGGCAGAGCCCCACGTACACATCACCTGCACGGCTGTCAACAGATGCTACTCAGACCCATGCCTGTCCACAGTGAGATACACCAAAGCCTGCCGACGGGTGTGGAGAGAAACCTTGGTGCCACCGTATGTCCTTTTTAGAGTCCTCTCAATCTAGGGTGTCAGCGCAGGGAGGCCTTCTGCCCACCAGAAACCAGGGGGGCTGTTGGGAGCAGAGGCTCAGCCACAGAAAGGGGGATGGAGGCAGGCTGGGGCCTGCAGGGCTGGCCCACGGGAGGCCAGATGGGACCACCGCTCCTGAGGCTGACAGCATGGCTGTGGCCGCGCCCACTGCCCCTGTCCCCCAGAGAGACCTCTGAGGGGTCCTGGCCTTCCTGGAGGAGAGAGAGGCAGACCCAGCTGCAGACTCATCTCTCAGTGCGGTAACCAGGGGTGGCCCCTAAAGCATTCCCCTCTGCCTCCTCACCTGAGGCGGGGCCCCCTCACAGGGTGGTGCTGGGCAGGTGCAGAGGCACCCAGGGGACTGGCTCTCAGGCCAGTAGGGAGTCCAGGGGCTGTGCTGGTGGTAGAGGGGTTGCCCCAGAGCCCAACTGCCAACTCTGAGCCTTAACCCACGTTTGCGAGCACCCCTCCAACTTCTCAGCATGGTGCATGTGCGTGCACAGCCCAACTGGTCTAAGATGAGTCCACTGGGTCCTCGCCCACCTCCCTCCTAACCAGCATCCTTGCGACCAGGCTCCCGACACTTAGGTACCAAAGTGTTTGATCAGCCATTCAGTGGTCACCAACAAACAGCTGCAGAGCACTTACTGTGTGTTGGAGTTGCCACGGTAATGTGGGTAGGTCAGCATCCCCACTAAAACCCTGCATGGCTCCCACTGCTGAGTCCAAACCACTCAGGACCAACCAGCTGCCCCACAAGCTGCACCACAGCCTGGGCTCGCCTGTCCTGACCTGAGGGGTGGGCTGCCGCCCTGCGGTTCAGGACAAGGGACCCTGAAAGTCTGGGCTTGAAACCTGGTTCCACCCTCCATAGCTACGTCACTTTGGGCACATTAACCTCTCTGGGCCTCAGTTTCTTTATCTGTCAAACAGGCATAATATTAGTACTCACTCCTTAGGATCATGTTTAAATGACACTAACGCCTACGAAGTTTGTGCAAGTGCCTGGCGTGAAGTTAGCGTGAAGTCTGTGTCAGCACCGTGTGTGTCTCAGGACAGCAGGCGGGACACCTACAGCTGCGCTCTGCTCGGAGCAGGCAGGACAGCGCCTCACAGATGGGAGGTAGTCTCTCATTTGTGAGCCTAAGGCCACCTCTCCACATGCCAGCTGCAGAGGACACCACACAATGTCACGCCTCTTTCCTCAGAACTTGTGCTTCTTCAAGGCTCCATGGTGCTTCCTTCAGGTTCCCATCTGTAAAATGGGTTTCACAGGAGCCGCCTGCTTCACAGAGTGGGTGTTAAGTGTAAATCAGTGTTGTCAATCAACCCCAGGGTTTTCCCAGTAGGAGCCAGAAAGTGGGGTGAGGGCTGGGGGCGGGGAGGGCAGAGGGCTCAGGACCCTGTAACCCACACCAGCCCCAGAAAAGCACCCACCAGTGCGTCGCATAACACTGGGAGGGCTGGGGAGGCACAGACTGGGACCAACTTGCTCAAGGCGTGATCCCAGTTCTGTCTCTGCTACTGCGGGGACACCCTGAGCGAGTGACTTAACCTTCCTCGCCTCAGTGGCCTGGTCTCCTAGGGCAGTTGCAAAGAGGAACTGAGTTACCACCATGAAGCACAGGAACAGCTCCAGGCACAGTCAATGCTGTACGTGTGCTGGTCATGGAATGTGATTAGTATCATCGACCCTGGTTGGTAGAGGGGCGCCCGACAGGATGGTTGTGGGGCCTTGTTGTCCCTGCAGAGACAAACGTCCTGGGTAGACACAAAGCTCTGGAAGCTCGAGGGGCAGAGGCGGGGTACAGGGAGTCGGTAAGCACCCAGCAGATGACCAGGCCCTTGGCTCATCGGCGCGGACTTTTTAGAGGCCCCAGCTCCCACCTCTCATCTGAACCACCAAAGGGCAGAGGGAGGACATCGAGTGTCCCACTCTGAGACGCAGGGAGCACGAATCAATTCCCTGCTCCAGCCAGCAGAAAGGCACCGGTGGCCCTGGAAGGAGGGCATTGTTTCTGCTTCCCCGAGTCCCCTGTGGGACGCCCACAGGCCCTTGGCCCCACAGCAGCCACCTTGAGTTGGGAAAGGGCAGGTTCCTTAGGATCCGAACAGCCTGAGACCCAGGCCCAGCATCTCGCACGGCCCCGTTTAGGGCCCTGGCCTTAGCAGCCAAGATCCAGTTACGGCCACATCCACGGGAGGAGCAGTAGCCCTGATGGGTCGGCACACGGGACAGCTGACCTCTCACGTTCCTGTTGCCTGCACTCCTCTTTGAAGCTTCTCCAGGAAGCCACAGGGACACCAGGGCTCCTGTTCCGCATCGGCCCTGGACTTAACCAAGATCACCGACGAGCAGCGTGCGTCTTACAGTGGTGCTGTGTCAAAGGACAGACTGGTGGCGTATTTTTCCTTCTTAGTGGTACATAAGACAGTGGGGTGTGGGACAATGTGTGGCATCTTTTACTAATGGGACCCCGTGGACGCGTCTAATGGCCTCTGCCCAGCTGCACCTGAGGATGCTACGGCGACAGCAGCATCAACACCAGGCGCCCTGTGGCCGCTCATCCGAGATACAAACGGGGACGAATGCGCCTGCCTCGAGGGTCAGGAAGCACCACGTTCCCGACATCTGCTCCCCAAGATCTTCCCAGCAACTCCCCCTGTGGCCAGCAGCCCTGACGCCGTCCTTCAGGGAAAAAAGCAAGGAAACCAGATGTAAGGGAGAGGCGGGGTGGGAAGCCCTGGGCAGCTCCGTCCTGGCATGCCCTCCTTGGAGGCAGTGACGTCCCTGTACTCGCCTCTGTTCCCGCAGCTCCCAGCAGAGCGGAGGCCCAGGGCGGGCTGACCAAAGGGAGGCGGCAGGAGGCAGAAGCAGCAGGGCCCTCATTTAGGGATTGCCCGGGTGCCAGGGAGAAGAACGGGGGGAGCTGCGCTCCCAGACCAGCTGAGCGACCAGCCTTTGTCAGCAGTGATCATGTCCGAGCATCAGAGGGAGCAGACGGGCTCACCTGGGCACGTGGGAGGCTGCGTGCAAAGGAAACCAGAGGCAGCGTGGCGGCCACAGGGATCAAGGTGCTCCCCGTGGGGCTGCCGGGGCTGGGGAGGCGTGGACTGCGAGAGGCCTGGGTGCTCGTTCCTGGTAAGATCTGGGAGTCAGGAAGGGGTGCAGTGGCAAGGGGGGAGTGGGGGGAGGCCGGGGAGGGATGAAAGGCCTCTGGAGGAGGGCACAGAGCCCTGGATGTAAGGGCCGGCGGGAGAGTCATCAAACACCCTGCAGCCTGGGGAAGCCACGAGCAAAGAGAAACAAAGGCGTATTAACTATCAAAGCGCACCTTCGCGGCTAAAAGCCTGCTGGGGAAGAGGAAGCGTGTGCATGTGCGTGCGTGCGTGCGTGCGTGGCACCGAGACCCTGGGAGGACACAAGTGGGGTTCACTATTACAATAAAAATACGAATGATACGTTTTCAGATGCTTCTGTCCCATTAGCTTGCAAAGGCCACACGAAACCCTCTGAAGTGACAGTGGTCCCATTCCCTGACAGGGAAGAGTGGGCACAGGAGCTGCAGGGCGCTGCCCCCAGTGAGTCAGGGGCAGGAGAGCCAGGCCCCCGGCACTGGGACCCTCCCCACCTCCACTTTCCTCCCTGACCCGTTCCAAGTTCCCGTATCCACCCGACTCCAGCACCGCACCTGCCCTGCCCCGCCCACCGTCACCAGTCCTATCATCTTTGCAGCCTGTTCCCTTTGCTCCTTGCCTACTCCAATCCAGTCACGTTCTGCAGCCTCGCGGGTTCTCCCTGAATTATGACAAGAGCATCCTATCATTTATCTCAGTCGCCAAACCTGCCTCCTGCCAACCCACCCTCCGCAAGGCGGTCAGCGGAGTTTTTCCACAAATGCATTCTGAACACCTCTTTCCAACCTGTGTCCCCAGAGGCCACAAGGGGCCTGGTAGACGGATAGACAGAGACAGGAGTCAAGAGTTGGGCCACTCAGGGGAACAATGTGTTTGTTCTATGGCGAGAGCCTGAGCCCCTGGGGCCATGGTGGGATTCGAGGGGTTCAATTCTGCAACCCTGCACCCAGCAAAGTGTTTAGCACATGTTACGTGGCCAACACATGACTAACAGAGTGACGTAAATCACAGCCAGAAATAATCCAATATGCAGAGACCAGAGGGAACGACAGACACGGAGACCCAGATGATCGGGCAATACCTGTGACCTGGTGCCTGGGGTTTTCAACACCTCCCACCCCAACCACAGCTCACCGTCCCTGGCAGTGGGAACCTGACTTCAGGAACAGAGCTCTGAACGGAATCCCATCAGGGGTGTGTCAGAGATTGCTGCTGTCATCAGATAAACCTACAACCGAGTCATGCGATACCCTTTCATGACATGCACAGACACACCAGTAATGGCGAACAGAAGGTAAGCAGTTAACAGAAAACAACAGTTCAGATAACTTAGGAGGACAGCCTGGCCCCGGGTTTCTCTGCTCACGGGCTGGCACTGGTGTTCACGCTAATGGTTTCCCAGTGTCGGGCAGCATCTCACCCAGGGGTCCTCTTCCTGGGCCCAGGTCACACCCTCCTACCTACCCTCTGACCTTCCTCCTTCAGCTCCCAAACATGGGGTCCCAGACCTGTGTGCACAGAAAAGAAGGGGTGGTGAGGGCTCAGAAGGGCGGGGATGTAGGACATAGGCCTGGGCTATTCTCTTCATCTCATCTGTAAAATGGGGGGACAACAGGAACCTCTCCTGCTCGCTGGCCCAGCGTGAGGAGCCCCAGAACGAAGGAAGGACCCGAGCTTTATAACCACATGAGAGATGGTGAGTCTCATGTCAGAGAGTCCCAGCCAGACACTGTCAAGCAGTAAAATGCTGACTGCCTCCTGTCTCCCGCCTCCAGAAGGCAGAGTGGCCAAGAACATGGGCTCTGGAGCCAGGCTGCCTGGGTTCAAATCCCAGCTCAGCCACGTAGCAGCTGTGTGACTCTGGGTAAATTACTTAAGCTCTCTATGCTTTGTTTTTCCCTTCTGGAAAATGGGGATAATGAGTATTACCTAGCTCCTAAGTTATCATGAGGATTAAACAAGCTAATATCAGAAAATGCTGGTACAATGTCCGGGATGTAGAAAGCATTATATAAGAATAAACTGTAACCGTTTTCGTTGTTACTATACACGTATTCTTTTAGGATTAAGAGATTCCTCTGTCTCCCCACCAATGTGCTGTATAAAATTGCTCACATAAAATAGTTGCTTTCATCCATCTCCAAGAGGGTCACACAGAGATGCTCAAAAGTGCCCAGATTTGCACCACGCCCTTCACCCTGGATGCTCCCTGGACAGCAAGCGTCCCCACTGCTGGGCGCTCCCCTAGCCCCAGTTGTGCCCATACCCATTGTCTTCCCTGCGAGACACTCTGCATCAGGTGGACCCCAGGCCCCCACAGAGCTCACCCTGACAACCACTCACTTCTGACTCAGCCCTGAGGCCCAGCAGTGCCAGGTGGGCAGTCTGGCTGGACCCCCTTCCTCCTTGGGAGCACCTGGGTGCAGAGGCTGGGCAGACCCTGTAGCCATCTTCTCTACCCCAGGCCCACACAAGGGGCCAGTCGTGGGGAGGCCTGGGCACTGGGCAGAGCCTCGGCCCCTCCTCAGCCCCTACCCCACTGTGCCCAGCAGTAGGCTGGGGGGACAGGCGCCAGGATTCCTGCTCTTGCCACTTTGCTTATAGCAAGAACCAGTGGTCTGAGCTGTGAACCCTGAGAATAGAACTGTCCACGGAATTGTTACTCTGCCTGGCCCTGGGCAGGGCTTCCTGCCTGTCCCCTTCTGTAGACCCAGCATTGCCGTAGCACTCCCAGAAATGGGAAAAGGGCCCCCCTCCCTGCCAGTTCTCTCGGGTCATCTTTCAGGAGGAAACAGCACAGGAAACACATGACCACAGAGGGCTGGAACAGTGGCCACTTGGCCCCAGGAGATCAGTGGCGTGGCCTCGGGGCCACACATGTGTCTGTAGGACAGGGTGCCCCTTTCGGCCTTGCAGCGCACAGACGACCCTGAAGTTTTCCCAACCACATGGCGCCCACTGCTTCACTCAAGCCTCGCAAGCCCCGCTGAGGGGCCAGCCCAGGATGTGACTGTCCGCATTTTACAAAGGGGAAATCAAGGCCCAAGAGGGGGTGATTCAAACACTGGCGCACCACAGGACAGCGGCCCTGCCGCTGGTGCACGATGGTTTCCCTCCCAAGCCCACAAGTCTGTGACACCACATCTGAGAGCAGACACGTCCCCAGGAGACAGCTCTGCACCTCCCACCCACCTCCCACTCCCATGACTCGCAGCCTCCCAGCTTCTTGCCCGGGGGCTGCTACCAACTTCCTGTGTGACTGCAGACAACTTCCTCCCCTTTCTGGGTCGCATGTAAAAAGGGTGGGCACTGCCCTCTGAAGTCTGTGGCCCCCGGGATCGGCCCTGGCCTCACAGCAGCCACATGTCTCAGGGCGTGACCTCTTCCCAGTCCTGCAGGTGCTGTGGGGCACGCTGGAGTGGGCCCCTCCCACCAAGCGTGGGTTGTAGATAGGCTCCAGGGAGCTCACCTTGCCCAGGTGCCCACAAAGGGACAGTGGATTCTCTGGGGCCAGACAGGTGACATGTGTAGGACGCGGGGCGATCGGGGAGCACTCTGTGGCCTCAGCTGCTGGGGCACTGAGGGGTTACAGTAAATATCCTTCCTGGGGAGCTGTGGGTTGGACTCTGGTGGCCCTGACAGCTGACCCCTGGGACCTAAAACCCGAGAGGTTTCCCTGGGGGGAATCTCACTCTGCTGCAGAACAGTCACACTGTCACACTAGCACCGTTGGCTGCACCCCGTCTTTTTGTTTGTTTTTGTTTTTTTTTTTTTTTGAGACAGAGTCTCACTCTGCTGCCTGGGCTAGAGTGCTGTGGTGTCAGCCTAGCTCACAGCAACTTCAAACTCCTGGGCTCAAGCGATCCTCCTGCCTCAGCCTCCCCAGTAGCTGGGACTACAGGCATGCGCCACCATGCCGGGCTAATTTTTTCTATATATATTTTTAGTTGTCCAGCTAAATTCTTTCTATTTTTAGTAGAGACGGGATCTCGCTCTTGCTCAGGCTGGTCTCGATCTCCTGAGCTCAAGCAATCCTCCTGCCTCGGCCTCCCAGAGTGCTAGGATTATAGGCATGAGCCACCGCGCCCGGCCTCTGTACCCTGTCTTGAGTTTCAACTGCTTCTGGCTTTGCTAGATCATCCCTGTGTTCTGTTCCGTGCTCTGTCATCTCTATCACTGAGGGGGTTAGAAAGGCAAAAAAAAAAAAAAAAAAAAGAGGAGGAATTGTCTGTTGGCCCGTTGTCTGCAAGGGAATCTGTCCGTCTCTGCCAGCCCCCCACGTCCATACACGCTGCAGGGAGGACTGGCCAGCCGGGGTGCGCTGGCCTGGGACGTGCACACAGCTCACGGCCCGGCCCACCCAGCCCGCCCTGCTCCCCGCGCTGGGCAGGTCGTGCCTTCTCAGGTCCTGTGGTCCAGCCCGGCCTGAGAGCAGGCCTCCGGGAACGCTCCTCGCACACCCCACCCCCTCTCCCCAAGGGCTGCCCGGGGTTGGCAGGAGCCGGGAGCTGGAGAGCTGGAGTCTCAAGGCGTGTGAACTCACCCTGGGAACTGAACTCTGGGGGACCTCAGAGCAAGCAGGGCTGTTTCCCAAACCGGTTTGGCCAGCCCTCACCCGGTGGTGGCTGGGCCGGCTGAGCAGGA
>CAUYSK010117223.1:0-80870 GCA_963575035.1 Avahi laniger
CAACCTCAGACTCCTGGGCTCAAGCGATCCTACTGCCTCAGCCTCCCAAGTAGCTGGGACTACAGGCATGCGCCACCATGCCCGGCTAATTTTTTCTATATATTTTTAACTGTCCAATTAATTTCTGTCTATTTTTGGTAGAGACGGGGTCTTGCTCTTGCTCAGGCTGGTCTTGAACTCCTGAGCTCAAACAATCCGCCCGCCTCGGCCTCCCAGAGAGCTAGGATTACAGGTGTGAGCGACCGTGCCCGGCCTGGTGTATTTCTTACAGGCATTTTAGGGTAGACTGGAAGGGTTGGTGAGGGTACTTCCTCCGAGAGGATGCCTATCTCTCTGCCCCATCAGGTTCCTTCAGCAAGAAGAGAACAGAACAGAAACCAGACACAACATGTTGAATAAATATTAAAATCCTGATACTTCAGGTGGTCTGGAGGGCCATAAGATTGGAGTTATCCTGTTCTCTGGCATGAGACTGAACTTTCATGGGATCTCATTTCTTCCCTTTTTCACTCTTGCTTGCCAGATAGGAGGGAGTGGGGAGTGACCAGATCTGGAAGGGGAGGCAGAGGTAGTTGTAGTAAATCCTTTAAAAATCCTAGGCTAGCTTTTAAGGCGACAGGGCCCACCCGGGAGCGGAATACCTGCACTCCAGTGCTCCCGGTGTTGGGCGGAGGAGCCCCAAAACGCTGCGCCTGCGGCCGCTCAGAGCTCAGCCAGAGGCCTCCCGCGCGCGCTACGCCCCGCCCCTACGCGCTGTGTTCCGCCCCCGCGCAGGGGGCGCCGCGCCGGATTGGGTAGCGCTGCCACGTCGGGGGCGGGGAGAGCGTCGTCGCGGCTGGGTGTCTTCTTCCGCGGGCGTCGGCAGGATCGCCGGCAGTGGCAGCGTTGGCGGCCTAGGCAGCGGTGGGTGGGAAATGGCGGAGTACTTGGCCTCCATCTTCGGCACCGAGAAAGACAAAGTCAACTGTTCATTTTATTTCAAAATTGGAGCGTGTCGTCATGGAGACCGGTGCTCTCGGCTGCACAATAAACCGACCTTTAGCCAGACCATTGCCCTTTTGAACATTTACCGTAACCCTCAAAACTCTTCCCAGTCTGCTGACGGGCTGCGCTGTGCTGTGAGCGATGTTGAGATGCAGGAACACTACGATGAGTTCTTTGAGGAGGTTTTTACAGAAATGGAGGAGAAGTATGGGGAAGTTGAGGAGATGAACGTCTGTGATAACCTGGGAGACCACCTGGTGGGGAACGTGTACGTTAAGTTTCGCCGTGAGGAAGACGCAGAAAAGGCTGTGATTGACTTGAATAACCGTTGGTTCAATGGACAGCCGATCCACGCTGAGCTCTCGCCCGTGACTGACTTCAGAGAAGCCTGCTGCCGCCAGTATGAGATGGGGGAGTGTACGCGGGGCGGCTTTTGTAACTTCATGCACTTGAAGCCCATTTCCAGAGAACTGCGCCGCGAGCTGTATGGGCGCCGGCACAAGAAGCATAGATCGGGGTCCCGGTCCCGGGAGCGTCGTTCCCGGTCTAGAGACCGTGGTCGTGGTGGCGGCGGCGGGGGACGGGAGCGCGACAGGAGGCGATCTCGAGACCGTGAAAGATCTGGGCGATTCTGAGCCGAGCCATTTTTACCTTACGTCTGCTAGGAAGTGTTGATTGTTCAAACCAGTTCATAATGGGAATTTTTTTTTTTAATTGCATGCACGAGGCCCTGGGTTTAATCCCACCAAAAAAATGAAAAAATAAAAAAATTAAAAAAAAATAGAAAAAATTAAAATTAAAAAAACTCACAAAGATGGTTTCTGAAAAAAATTTGTAGTGATACAGTAAAAAAGAAAAGAAAAAACAAATCCTAGGCCAGCACAGATTTCCCAGAAGCCGGCTAGGTGGCTTCAGACTCCACCCCTTTTATCTTCCGGGTCTGATCTCCGGCTGTAGTGTTTAAATCTCGCGCGCTTTACAAGGATTGGCTACATCGGGGGGTGTTTGGCCGTGTGCGCGCTACCTCTCCTGCTCGACTTTTTCCCCGGGCAAAAGGTTTTCAAATTCGACCAATGGGCGGGCGCGTTCCCACAGCCGTACCGCGACACCGAAGGGTTAACCACAACCAACCAGAGGCGGGTATTAGAGAAAAGAGCCTATCAGGAGGACGCGGAGGTGTGCCTGGGGGCTTATAAGGGAGGCCCTGCGGCGCGCGCGGCGGCAGTTGGAGTGTGGTGTGTGTCTGTTCGGGTGTCTCTCCGAGGCGTTTCTCTTCACAGATCTACCTCGCGCAACATGTCGGGCCGCGGCAAGACCGGCGGCAAGGCCCGCGCTAAGGCCAAGTCGCGCTCGTCGCGCGCGGGTCTCCAGTTCCCCGTGGGACGCGTGCACCGGCTGCTGCGGAAGGGCCACTACGCCGAGCGGGTCGGCGCCGGCGCGCCTGTGTACTTGGCGGCGGTGCTCGAGTACCTCACCGCCGAGATCCTCGAGCTGGCGGGGAACGCGGCCCGCGACAACAAGAAGACGCGGATCATTCCCCGCCACCT
Organism: Avahi laniger; assembly: GCA_963575035.1. NCBI lineage: Eukaryota > Metazoa > Chordata > Mammalia > Primates > Indriidae > Avahi > Avahi laniger. The sequence continues at coordinate 2,532 of CAUYSK010117223.1, forward strand.
CCAGCTGGCCATCCGCAACGACGAGGAGCTTAACAAGCTGCTGGGCGGCGTGACGATCGCCCAGGGAGGCGTCCTGCCCAACATCCAGGCCGTGCTGCTGCCCAAGAAGACCAGCGCCACCGTGGGGCCGAAGGCGCCCGCGGGCGGCAAGAAGGCCACCCAGGCCTCTCAGGAGTATTGAGGGGTGTCCGCGCCGCTGCCGGCGGCTCCCGGCCGCCCAGCCCTCCCCATGCCACCACAAAGGCCCTTTTAAGGGCCACCACCGCCCTCACGGAAAGAGCTGAGCCACGTCGGACTGCGGGACGGGCGGGCCGCGGCGCCCGGCTCCCCTCCCCTCGCGCGCTGCCGCCGCCCGGCCTCCCGCCCCCGCGCCTCCCCTTCCCCCGCACGGCCTGTCGCGTCGGCCTCCCGCCCGGGCCGCGGCACTCGGGGGCCTCGGGCCCTGTCCTGTCTGCCCGGAAGGGCGCGGGCCGGCCGCCCTCGGAGGGAGGGCTCGGGGCCTCTCGGGAGCTCTCCCGGGGGCCGCGAGGCGGCTGGGGTGCAGCATCTGCGCGCCTTGGCTCTCGTGACTCCGCCGCCCCATCCTCAGAATTGCTGAGGGGCTGCGGGGAGGCAGCCGCACCTTCTGGAAGACACGGCGTTCCGCTCCGAGGTAGCGCGGAGGGGGCAGCCGAGGCCGAGAAGGCCGGCGACCCTGAAGGTGAGTGATTCCCTCGGCAGCTGCAGCCTGGTCGTCTGCTACTTCTCCAGCTTGGTGCTTAGTCCGGGACTTTTCAGACGTGACTGTTGATTTCCAGGCCTCGGTGGGAGAGAAACGGATCGCTTATTTTGGTTTGCTGCCCCCTTTGCTGCCAAGTCCCAGGCCTTTCACATCAGATCTCCCTCCATCTTCATTCATAGGCCTGTGCGGTGTGGCCACGACCAGACGCTTGGCAATATGAACACCTTTCCTCCGGAGAGGACTGCCTCCTAGGAAGACGTTTGGGGGAGGGCAAAGGCCTGCAAGTCGGCTTCACAGCTGGCTGTGTGGACAGCAGTTATTTTCGCTGAAACACTGGCAGCCAGGCCTATGGGGCCTACCTACTCTGCCCCGTTGCCCTTCCGACAACTCAACTCAGCAAATCCAAACACCTAGATACCAGCACAAGTCGGTTAATCCCTGTCTGGACTGAGCCTCTGTTGGCTTCTGAACTGGAATTTTGCAGCTAACCCATCCAAGACTAGAACCTTAGGTATTGGGGAGTTTTAGATGGACTAATTTTATTAAAGGATTGTTTTTTTAAAAATGAACCGTCTTTCTGTTTTCATTTTGCAAAAGTTGTAGGATTGATGACTGCGTATATTTCCTTAATAGGGCGGGAGGGGCTGTGTTGTATAAATAGGCTCTACTGTTAACTGGAGGAGGCACAAGCCATAGGATTTAAAATTATAGCTCTCTTGCTTTTTTGGTGTTCCCTGGGAGACAATTTGTTCTGTTTGAAATGAAAACTGTTGAGGCAGAGACAGAAGAGTTCCAGGAGAACTTTGGACAGAAGTCCTAGCCTCAGAAGTAAGGATTAAAGAGTTTTGTGTTTGTTCTCCCCCCCAACACCATCAAAAAAACAACCACCTTCAGCGCTGGTTTATTAGTAGAGTTGGTTACATTCAAAGGCTGTGGTTTGGACTTTATAAAGAGTTGAAGCCCCCGCCTTCTGAGGAGGCAAGGCAGTCACCAAGGCCCCACGGTGAGGCAAGTCCCTGGAAGTCGTGGACCCTGTAGTTCACTTTCCTGGGGTAATCGCTCCCCTGTTAGCAGTGAGGACAGGGCGCTGAGGGCCAAGATGTAGGCACTGTACAATAGCGACCCAAGCACCTGTGCTCTCACAGACCAGTTAGTGGGCATCATTAAGCTGCCGTGCAACGTCCAGGATGTTCTTGGCTCCTTTGTTCAGCAACAAACGGGCCAGGCTGATGCCCAGGTTCTCAGCAGCCAATTGGGCTCCTCGAGGGATGTTCCGGGCAGTGATGCCCACCAGCTGTGGATCATCCTCAGGGCCATCTTCATGCTGGATCGGGGAAGGAGGTGGGGTATGATGAGAATAAAAGGGAAGATTACAAGCACTCATGTTTAGGACCCCCTCCCTCCTTCAGCCTCCAGCCTCAGTACCTGGGCAGGGACATGGATGGTAGCCTGCATGGTCTCTTGCATGGTATCTGAGCCATCTAGACTCCAGACCCCTCCAGTCAGGTACAGCTGGGGAAGAAAGAGTGGCCTCAGCACATCCTGAGAGAGGACTGCTTAGAAACCTGGCATGCACAAAGAGAAATGCCACAGTCCCTTCTTCCCTGCCCTCCGGCCCGTTTTCCCTGCTTACTTGCCCATCCTTCATAGTTGTATGCACAGCTACTGGCACACTGCAGCCCCCTTCCTGCAATGAGAGAAGTTCCTCTCAGCTTCTCTCTCAGCTTCAAGGGTCCTTAACACCACACTAACCACAGCCCTCAGAGGTATACAGACCTCTGAAGACATAACTGAAACAGCAGCTGGGGGCTCAGACCCAGGTCCTCTCCACACACAACATCCAACAAGAAAGTTATCACTACACATACACAGAACATTCATTTGAGAAATCTATCTTTCCCGGCTCCCCAAGTCCCCAACCCTTCACAGGGGGAGCACAGGTCCTACCAGGTGCCTCAGGAAGGCCCTTTCAGCGATGCAGCGAAGCAGAGTCTCAGGATCATGCAATACACCCACCAGATCCAAAATGTCCTGGTCCTTGGCTCGGACTTCCACACCCAGGGCCCCCTGATGGAAAAAATAGCCTAGGATATTTCTCTGATCTTTCTCCAACCAGTGGAGCTAAGGATGGGAACCACCCCTCCTCCACCTGCTCCCCAGGGTATTTTGGACCAGTAGCATCCCAAGGCCTGCCCCTCCCTCAGACTTATTCTTGGGGAAGCGGGTGTAGAAGGCCATGGGACCAGCTTCTTGGTGGAGAACGAAGGCAAGGGATACATCAACATGTGGCTTCCCTGGTCAAGCATACCTGGCCCACAGCATACAGGCATTCCTCAGGGTGCAGAATCTGTGGACGCAGAACAGGCAGAAGGGTGGAGATGGGGATGCCTAAAAGCACCCAGCAATGACATGGGGCTTCCCTATCATCTAGAAAGTGTGGGTAGACACAAATGGAGTCTGGCTTCTGATTCCCAATCTTCCCAGCTTGTGGGGGTAGAGGCGGGGTAGCCAAGCAGAGAATACAGATGCTCCTTGACTTACAATGTGTTTACATCCTGATAAAACCATCATAAGTTGAAAATGTCGCAGCTCAAAAATGCCTTTGTCTGGTCCGAAGGTAGTGAGTTATCTCACTTGATTGTTCACAGTTACAGATTGAACTCCTTGTTCTACTCTTTCCCCCTTCCCATTACTATACTTGACTAGTCTTAAAAAAATAAATAAAAGAAAATGTCTTTAAACACCTAACCTACTGAACATCACAGCTTAGCCCAGCCTACCTTAAATATGCTAAGAACACTTACATTAGCCTACAGTTGGGTAAAATCTAACACAAAGCCTATTTTATAATAAAGTGTTGAACATCTCATGTAATTTATTGAACACCATACTGAAAGTGAAAAACAGAATGGCTGTATGGTATTCACAGTATGGTTTCTACTGAACACGTATCACTTTCACATCATCATAAAGTTGAAAAATCCTAAATCTAACCGTCCTAAACCGGGGACCGACTGTACATGCAGGAAGGAGATGCAGATTAACTGCGGAAGGGGCAGGGGCAGCCCCTACCTGCCCCACTCGGTTCTGCCAGCCCATGCGCTGCAGGCCAGCTGTGGCTAGGATGATGGCACTGAACTCCTGCAGTTCGTCCAGCTTCCGAAGCCGGGTGTTGAGGTTTCCCCGCTGTGGAGAAAAGCTAAGGACCAGGAGTATTGGGCAATCTGGAGCTTCATGCTGTTCCCTCTGCCTGAGTCTGTCCTTCCTTCCCTGTTTGGCTGAATTCTGCTCATCTGCCAGTTCTCAGCTTAATGATAACAGCTAACACTTATATCATACTTACTACATGCCAGACACTGTTCTAAAAGTGCTTTCCATATGTCCACTCATTTCATTTTCACAACCCATGAGGGAGGTATTATTATTATCCCCATTGTATAGACAAGGAAAATGATACAGAAAAGTTAAATACTTGCCCAAGGTTACAAAACTTCTGAGAAATCGTCTCTGACCCCCAAGTCTGTATTCAGATGTTCCAGCTAGAAGCTTCCTGAGAATTCCCTACTTCACTCACTGGAGCACTTAACACATACACGCTATTTTTAAAATTAGTTTTATGAAACGTACTACATATTCATTGTAAAAATCAAAACAATATAGTAGCCTATAAATAAAAATGGAAGCACCCACTACTCCCACAGAAGTACTCACTGTTCAGTATCACTCTAAATTCTCAGTCTCTCTCTCTGTCTGCCTGTGTAAACTCCATACAGGCAGGGACAATGTTTATCTTGCTTACCATTTTCCCCAGTGCCAGGCACTTGCCTGGGGCTAAGAAAATATTAAAGGATTATGAATGGCTGGATGGAAGGACAAACAGGCCACTGACCCCATGGGCCACTTGCTCTGGAAGCCCTGTCCACTCTCAAGACTCCCAGAGCCCTCTAGACCTTGTCTTCCTCCTTGGCTGCTGCCCCCTCCCGTTTCTGAAAGGATACAATACTCTTGAACTCTAGATGTGGGAACTTTCTCTTCAGCTGAGCTGCTCTCCGCAGGGAGCTGGTTCCCACCACGCTGCAGAGGGTTAAAATGAGATTTAACACTAGGCAGCCACTGTTCCTTTCCTCTTCCCCACATCCCTCCATCTTCTGTGCACGTCCTACCGAGGTGCCTATCCGGGTCCCACTCACCTCCTCTCTGGCAAGGTTTCTAGGGTCTTCCCAACAAATTTTGGGTGAAAGACAACAGCATCACAGGGGTTTTCCCGCCTGGAGAAGGAGGGAAGGTCATAGAATGAGGGAGATTTCGGTTTAGGTCACTTCCGTTCTCTCTCCATAGCCAATTAACGGGCACATTCTGAGTTTTCTGCCCGGCTCGACACTCCTCAGGGCAGGGGATACAGCCCTCGAGGGAGAAGGCCGAGTCCCAAAGGGGAAAGCAAAGGTTCACATGATGCCTACCCCTGCCCAGGCCCCCTTACTTGCAGATGGCTCCAATGGTGAAGCCAGGAGGAAGCACAGTGGGCAGGTCCTTCAGGGAGTGAACAACCAGGTCTACTCTAGAGAGACAGAAGAGGAAGGCAAGGAGAAAGGGCACAGGCAGGAGGCTCCCACCCCTTCTCCATCCACCCCTGCCTCTACCTCAGAGGTGGAGCCCAGGGCAATTTAGAAAGCAGGCTTCCTGAGACCTGCTCTCCTCCCAACCCCCTTCTGCCCCTCTCCCCCAGCCAATCTTGCACTCCAGGTAGTCAGATGGCTTAGAACCAGGACTCTCTTTTTTCTAAATCCTGGAAAAACCCACTTATGAGCCCTCTCCAGCCTACCCAAGGGTTTAAGCCCAGCAGCCTAGCTGACATCAGGTCTGTTGCACATTGAAGTTCCAGCAAGAGACCAGAGGGTGCTATGCTCTCCTGTATCCACTTACTCATTCCTCTCCAGGGCATGTTCCAGCTCCTTGGTAAACAGGCTCTTCTCTCCAATCTGTCGGACAAGAAAGAGCCTGAGTGAATCTCTTGGGGGAAGAAAGACGAAGGGGCACAAAGACTAGGGGAAGAAGCTGTTACCTTAGAGAGTGCAGTATCGAGAATCTTGTCCCCTGTGGTGGACATAGCAACTGAGGAGAGAGACAATCTATCAGGTGCTCATTGGTCAACATTTATTGAGCCCCTACTGAGCCCAGCACTGTGCTAAGATGCGTGGTGGGGACAGAGGCGCATAAACCCCAGTCCCTGCCCTCTGCGTATGTACAATCTAGCAGGAAGACCAGACACAATCATAAAAAGACCCAAAGCAGAAGACATTAAATGCCAGGCTAGCCCGGGCAGTCAGAGCTGGAGGAATTCAGAGGAGAAAAGAGCCCTCAGAACTGGGAACAGCCAAGAGGCCTTCCCAGAGGCAGCGGGATAGGCTCTGGTCATAGGCAAAACCAGAAATTCTGTGTTCTCCCCTCTAGAGGTACTGGGCTTTCCATTAGCTTCAATTCCTTTCCAGAACACTCACTGATTTCAAACTGCAGGCCAGGGTATAAGGCTTTCAGCATTGCCACCACAGTGTCCGTCTGTATGCGAGCCAGCTGCAGGCAGAGATTTGGATTAGTCCTGCCCTTCCTTGGCCCCTGCCCCAAGCTCAGACTTGACTAGGTCAGGGAGATCCTGAAGGGACTGGAATTCCCCCCAGGGAATGCAAGGGGCCTGGGAGTCGTCTGCAGTCCCAACACTCCAAGCCTAGGGACCATCTTTCCACAGAGTGTAATCTGCCATTCCCCATGGAACTTAATTCCCAGCCACTCCATTTCCTCCATGCTGGGAACTAACCCTCTGGGCCCCCAAACTTGTGATACTGTGAGCACAAGAACTCTTCTGACAAACCTCTTCCACCCCAGTACCTGCACTTACTTGGCTCTTGCGGGTACCCACACGAATCACTCGCATCTTTGAGCTGTTTTTTTCCTGCAGAAAAAGTCCCCAGGTCACAGTCCCCTCTGTGACTTGTGTTCCTCAATACCTTGTCCAAGAACCAGAATCACAGGCTTGGGAGAAAGGAACTTCAGCCCCTGGCCTGTGGCCAGCTGGGTCTCTGAGTGGGGAAATACTCCAAGACAGGTCCCTTTACCTGCCACAGGACCTCTGCCCTCCTCCGGGATGCAGAGAAGCGGAGACCAGAGGGAAGCAATAGCAGGACCCGCTGTTGCTCCTGCTGCAGTAACCAGGACTCTGAGCCCCGAAGCCCACTCTGGCCAAGGCAGGTCTCAGTGGGAGTGCTGCACACAGCCAGGTGGGCAAAGAGATAAGGCGCATCGGCCTGGCCACAGAGAGGGTGAGGCCTGCAGTCAGGGCAGGGGAGCCGGGGCCACATAGGCGAACTTTTGCTGACTCACGGGAAGACAGGTTCACTATCCTCAACAGATGAGTTACTTGAGAAAACTTCAGTGCCACCCAGATGCCATAGTAAGGGTCCCTTAATCTGGCTGGAATGCATACATAAAGGGCAGGGATAAACAGATCTGCTGTACAATCCTGCTCGCCTCTTGGCTGGGTGACCTTGGGCACATCATGCCATCAGGACCTGTTTGTTCATCTATAAAATGAAAGAGATTTGGACTCAAGTTTCTTCTGCCTCAAATTTTCTATAAGACTATGAGGCTGAGCAGCCTGATGTTCACCTACCTAGAGTGCTGCCTCTGGTTTTACCAACAAGGAGATATTGGGATGGCAGAGCCCAAGCCAAGAACTCAAGGGGACATACCTCTTCCTCCTGCCAGGGTGGCTTGGACAAAGGTGTTCAGAGCCAAGTATGTAGGACTGGGTTCTTCAGTGTAAGACATAGGTCCCATTTCTTTTTACATCAGACAGCAGCCTCTACAGATATTGCCAACCTTCCCTGCTCTTGGATCGTCATCCTATGGAGTTCTTTTATAGCCAGACATCTGATGGGGCCTCTGTTGCTGGCGGAGGTGACAGCTTACTGTTCTAAGACTCTAGTCTACTCCATGTGATCACTCCTCTAATAAATTAACCCTGGGAGACTCTTGGCAAATTAGGCTTGGCTTGAAATGCTAAATGTGGCCACTAAAATTCTGCTCCATCGTAGGGCATCTAGACACCCAGAACTGCTAGGTTCAAACAATCCCTTATGCTCATTGAATCTGCACAGTGTACTCAAGTCAAATTGTTCCATTAATAAGTATTTAGGCTGGGTGCTCATGCCTGTGATCCTAGTACTCTGGGAGGCCGAGGTGGGAGGATCGCTTGAGGTCAGGAGTTTGAGACCAGCCTGAGCAAGAGCTAGACTCCATCTCTACTAAAAATAGAAAAATTAGCTGGGCATGTTGGCATACACCTGTAGTCCCAGCTACTCTGGAGGCTGAGGCAGGAGCATCACTTGAGCCCAGGAGCTTGAGGTTGCAGTGAGCTATGATCACACCACTGCACTCTAGTCAGGGTGATAGAACAAGGCTGTCTTGGGGGAAAAAAAAGTATGTATTGAGCACTTCTATGTTAGAGCTATTGCTGTGGTTTAATGTTGTCTTCACAGCAATCCTATTAAGTAGACAGAGCAGGCACCTCTGGGACCATGTTACAGAAGCAAAGGGTGGCTTTGAGAGGATGAAATGATTTGTCCAGGGTCACACAGCTAATAATGGGAAGAGAGCTGGAGCTAGAATCCAGATCTTCCTACGCCTAGTCCAGTGCTCTGGAATGTCCGGAAGTGCAAAGAATTCTCACCAGCAGGCTGGACAGGGGAAGATAAGCAGCTATTTTTTATCTCAGGCTGGCGCGTGGCCTCCCCCGGCTCTGTAGCTTGCGAGTGCACAAGCCCAGAGCTCGCAGGCAGGCCAGGAATAGGAAGGCCCCCAGTAGTATTTCAGTGTTGTGTCTCGGCTGGGGACTTTGAGAGTAGACTGGGGCTGGGTGACCACTATAACAGAAAAAGAGAGAAGGCACACTTCTACAATGTTTATGCAGTACAGAGACTTGGGGTCTGCTCTCTTCTCTGACTCAGAAGTAGACCGTCTTCCCAAGGTGGCCTCATAGGCCCCGGCCCGGTCTCGTGTGCAAGGATCCCGTCTGACTTTCCCGGGCTGGACCACTAAATCTAGAGCCGTGCGTGCCAGATCTAGCAGGAATCCCACCCAGATACCCGCGGGATGGGAGTTCCTCTGGTGACAGACATCTGGCCTCTGTTGCTGGGGGAAGTGACAGCTTACTGCTCTTAGACTCCGCTCTTAACCTCTTCCCCACAGCTCACTCATTTCGCCTTTCCTTCCTAAGGGCACCCGAGCTACCGGCCCTTTAAAAACTATTTAAAAAAAAAAAAGAAAAAGACGGATAGTCGTTCCAACCAATAGACGACGGAGGATGAAAACCCAGGGCCAATCGTTGCACGGCTCGTCCAGAAGCCCAAAGCGAGCTGGTCGCCGGTTCAGGACTCACCGCCGTTGCAGCCGCGTCGCCGTTACCAGACATGGCTCCGCTCAGGAGTTAGGCCGGGGTGCCGCAAAGGCCCCCAGGGCCCGCGGAAGCCGGGGCTCTGGCGGGTGAGTACCACGGAACACGTGTGGCCTGAGCTCGTCCTACAGCCCGACTCCGGTTTGGCGAACGGTCTCGCGTCACTTCCGGCGCCCTCCCTCGAAGGGGAGGTGCTTCCCTCTGGGCGGGAGTTAGAATGATTGCGACAAAGCAGATCTGCTAACGCACCTGCTCCACCTGGCTCATCCGGAGGGTAGGTTCCTGTTTGTCCCGTAGGCGTCCTGGTTGGAGATCCAGGCCTGCTACCTCTTTCTCCCATCCGAGTACTAACCAGGCCTGACCTTGCTTAGCTTCCGAGATTAGACGAGATCGGGCGTGTTCAGGGTAGTATGTCCGGAGACATGCCACCTCTTTCTGAGCCAAGAATACTGATGGTCAATGGCTAAAATATGTTTCCTAGATTTACCTACAAAGTAAACTGTCTTTTCAGTAAGCCTAGTGGCCACCCACACCCAAAGGGACAGTTAAGCTGAAGTTAGCAATGCGCAAGAGAAGGAGGATATATTAACCCTGAAATGCCAGGTTAGAAGCGTCCCTGAACCAGCTACCATGCCCCTGGGCTCGATTTATTATCTCCAAATAAGAAGCCTGCTCCAGAAAGCTCCTCATCCAGAATTCTACAGCTTAATCTCCCGAGTTGCCACACAAGCAGTTAGTGCAGTTTATGTGGCCTTCCTTTGCTCTCTTCAAATTTAGCTTCGCTACAACCCTGAAGTAGGCAGCATTTCTAAGATGACAAAACTGGTTCAGAGAGATCAAAGGACATGCCTAAAGACAAGTAACTGTGAAGTGGGAGTACCACCACCCCATCATTGTTAGTGGGAAAAGGGCTTGTTAGGGAAAGTGCTTTTCCCACTAATATTATTAATAATCATGAATTGGGCACCCATGTACTAACCACTGCACAAAGAACTGGACACTCATTGGCTACTTAGGTTTTCATAACACAATAGCTATACAAAGTAGGTGTTATAAGCCCTAATGTACAGATGAAGAAACTGAGGTTCAGTTTAGAAGGTAAGAGTTGCCCTAAGTCAAACAGCACAACTAGGATTCAAACTCAGGTTAGCCAACTCAAAGTCTACTCAGAGCAGCTACAACACGCCTCTTCTAAGTGCTACCTAAACCACAACGTTCATATTACTTCCAATTTTCTAACCCAAATTACACAGGGACACTGAGCAACATAAACTTTAGCCGACAACTTCACAGAGTAAGAAGTGTTCCAATAAAATGTTTCAATAAAGACCTTTATCCTGTTTATTATCTGTACTGAGCACAACAAGGCACCAACCTACCTATTATGAAGGCAAGCTAAGCCCAAGTTTCCCTACCAGAATCAGCCTCCTGCTTGAGTATTTCGCCCTTAACAAGAACCATAGAGACCAACAAGACTAAAGAGCTAGAGCTGTTTCGGGTGCTTCAGCCTAGGCTGCTCTTGGAGCTCAGTCACTAGGTCTTTTGCAGAGGTTCTTCAGTAAATTGAACCATACTAGATGCCACCGGCCCCACTCATTACTGGATTGAGGTCAAGTCAATATGACTGCCGGAAAACAACTGTGGGAGGGGAGTAGAGCTTTAGGAGAGCAGAAGGAAGGAAGTACGTTAAGCACAGTTAAGAATCACCAGGAAGTCCCCAGGAAAAATCCTTCAACTACCAAATCATTATAATATTCTTTTATTTATAGACTCTGAGAGCAAGGATCCAAGCACAGCCTGGTGCTCTTGGATAGAGGATAAAGCAGCTATTGTACACACTCAGAGGTTGCTGAGGTGCCCTCCCCCAATGATCTGAAATGATCTACACTGTTAGTCAACAGCAAGGACGGCAGGCTGGCTAAGGGAGGAGGCAGGAAAAGCAAGTCCCCTTTAGTCCTGAGGGCTATGGCATCAGGAAAGAGCGGAGCCCTGGACATGTCTGTCTGCCTTCCGTCCAACAGCTCGCCTCAGTCCCTCCATGTCTGTCCTGCCATGCTCCACTATCACGCACGCCTTCCCACAAGTTGCTTAAGTGCCCCTCCTGGAGTGTATGAGCAGGTCCCGCTGCAGCCCAGCCTCCAGGCTGGGGGTCAGCCTGGCTGTGGGAGGGTCGGTCAGCAGAGTCAATTTGTTGAAAACACCTCGGCCAAAGTAGTCAGCAATCACAGAGAAGCTGTCGTTGGAGCACTTGAGCTGCAGGGGAAGAGGAGGGAAGAAGTAAGAATCAGAACTGAAGTGCTTGTTTCTTAAATAAGAAGGAGCAAAGGAAACAAGTCCTCCAGTGACTCTGTGACACTGGTTGGCGTCCCCTGCCACATCTAGCCTGCTCATCCCCACCTGGTGCTGGAACTGATCATGGAGATCTCGTTTCTGTTCCTGGGCCCGGATCATATCCATGACCTTCCGGTTTTCAGGGAGGCAGGTAGGGCAGTCAGCATCACTCTCTGAGTAACTCTCAAAGCAGTGTTGGTGGAAGGAGTGGCCACATAGGAAATGGACTGAGGGCAACTCCAAGGCACTGTTACAGATGCTGCACTTGGTCTTCTGGAAAATCTTTGGACTACAGGCAAGAGAGACCAGAAATGAATTGGGAAGAGTGAGAGCAAGGCCACAAGCCAGGTGGGGAGAGAAGGCAACTGGAGTCGATGGGGAGGGGCAAGGCCACGCAGGCCCTGCCCTGCTCTTCTTACCACCTAAAGGGAGTCAAATGAGGACAACAGCCCTGGCCCAACAGGAGTCCCAGCATCCTCCCAGCAAGTCCACCTGACCCAAGGGGATAGTTTTCTCTCTTTCAATTTTCACAATTGCCACTAAATTCTTTCAGGCCTGTACTCAGATGTAGCCCTTTCAGTGAAGCCTTTCCTGGCCACCTTATCTAAAATTGTTAACACACTCCTTACTCCACTCCCCTTCCTCAACTTTCCCCTCAGAAATCATCACTACCTAATACACTATAATAGTGCCAATTGAACATGATTATTGTCTGTCTCGCTACAACATAAGCTCCATGAAGGCAGGGCTTTTTGTTGGTATTGTTCAGAAGTATTTGGGACATAACAGGCTTAGTAAATATTTGTGGAAAGAAGGAATTGTTCTCTAATACATATTTTACAAGGTTAAGGGAAGATAAGACTTAAGAGTCAGGATTAATGTCTACTATAAATAATTCTATTGGTTTTTTTTTTTTTTTTGCCAGCTGCCCTAAATAATTCTAAATTGTCCATCTTCTGCATTTTCTAAAGCTAAGTTTTTACTTCCAAACAGCTTCTAACCACAACGTAGATCTGGGTTTAGAAAAGGTAAAATATAGGCATACAAAGAAAGAAAAATACTTGCTATAAGATAATGTTTTCCAAAACCCAATAAATAATGATATGATAAATAATGCTTTGGAATTTCTCCATTGATATAGATCTTGAAGAATGAAAATGCTCAAACACACCCCATTCATCCTCTATGAAAAGTATTTAATAACACCCTGCAAAGAGCAAGGTATCCCCTGTCCCCCTCCAAACATCCAGATGCCAGGTACCTCGCCTTGAGCTCTTGGATCTCCTGGCGGATGCGGGTGGTCTCCTCTCGATACCGCCGCACCCGTAGCTCATCCTGTGCAATCTGCTGGCTCTGTTTCTGCAGTTTTTGGACCAGGTAGTCCCTGATGACGGACAGGGTGGCTGTGGAGTTGTGGGCCAGGGTCTGTACCACTGAGATTGGGGTCCAAGGGAAAATAAGACAATGAACTACGCAGCACCCTCTAGCTAGAGTTGCAGAGTCCTTGCTGCAGAGCCCAATTGTCAGCAGCTTGTCACCCACCCATCCGGTCCTCCCAAGTACCTAGAAGCGGTGGCATGAGGTTTTTGTTCTCGATATGCTTGAGCACAGCTGCCACGTACTCCTTACAGTCCTCCTCCTTGCGGGCAAAGTAGCTGAGGGCTTGTTCCCACAGGGATGGGTCCTGCTCCCCGTGACGCTCGCACACGGCGATCACCTGCCGGTACTGCTCGTGCTGCATGTGGTAGTGCATGATCTGCTGGAACCTGGGGCCGGAGCAAGTGCACACCTCACTGGCTGTCCCTGGAAAATTACCTGGATCCTTCCCCTTTCCTTGAAATTCCCCCAACTCTTACAGTTTCCCCTGCTCATAAAGGTAAAGGACCCCATCCTGGAAGTCATGCATCTGGCACAGGACCAGGGCCTTGTCAAAGACATCGCAGAAGCGGCCACTTTTCAGCAGGGAGATGGCCTCTGCATGAAGCTTCTCTTTGACCTAGGGAAGAAGGAGGGTAGAGCTGCTGGACAGAAGGGAAAATCACGAGGCCTCTAGGACCAGGCCAGTCAACTCCCTCTTCCCCTCAGTTCAGTTTCCCCTTCATTGAGGACCATTTAGCCCCAGGGGTGAGGGGTTACTGGTCTTAGGAATGCACCAAAAGGCAGCTACAAAGATGGAAGAACGGAGGCAGCAAGAACTGTTTTTCCTCTAGCACTTTTGAGTTCTCACCTGTGGATCCTTCTCATGGGCCCAATTCTGCAGTCGCAGCTCAAGCAGAGTGTCATAGATGCCCTGGGGTGAGTCTGGCTGCACTTCACTCATGTGCTCTAGGAAGGCTTTCAGCTCTCGAGGGTTGTTGGCAAAGATGGGGATGAACTCCTCAGAGCTGGCCTAGGATAGCAAGGGAGGAGAGGGGAGGACGAGTGAGTGGGCCTGGTCCCCAGGAGGCCCTAAGGTGATCCCTGCTGTCCAAGGCTGTTCTCCCTGAGGCCTCACCCTGCAGCCTGGAGTCTCCCTATCGCCTCGACCTTCGAGGCTGGGCCTATAGTCGGTACAAAGTCCCTTCAGCAACTGGGTTGTCTGCTCCGGTATGTGGTGCATGAGGATCTTGCCGTAGCGCTTCATGTTGCTCTCTGCCTGCTCGAAAGGCAACTTGCCAATATATTGAAGGGCTTCCTGATAATTCTGTGGAGAGGTGAAGGGCAGAGTATTGCATGCTCCTGCCTTAACCACCAGTAAGCACTTTCATCACTCTGGGGATGTCCTCAAAAAGAATAGAGCTCTGCCTGAGTCAAGAGTCTCACCTACCTTAATGTCCTCTAGCTGGATCTTCAAGTACCACTCGTGATGTGCATGGTTCTCAGCCAGATAGAGAGCATGGGAGTAGTAGCCAGCCTGCCGGAGGACCTTGATGGCTGTCTCCACATCAAAGTGGACTTCACTCTCACTCTTTGTCTGCCAAGGAGACATCAGACAAAATCATTCGCACAGAGGTGGCTGGAGAAGGGGGAGGAAACAGGCATCTGACATTGAGACAGATTCCTAAGGTGATGATAAAGTCTATGCTTTGAAAATATTATGTGAGTCTGCCTCTCAGAATTTCTGACTAAAAGCAAGAGGTCTTCCTCTGTCCCCACCATTAGAAACACTCCTTTGGGGACACAGGGTCTCCCTGATGCCACTTCCCTGGGCTTAGATACCATGGAAAGTTCTGGCATCATAAAATAAGAGGGGAGGCCGGGCACAGTGGCTCACGCCTGTAATCCTAGCACTCTGAGAGGCCAAGGCGGGTGGATTGCTCAAGGTCAGGAGTTTGAGACCAGCCTGAGCAAGAGCGAGACCCCATCTCTACTAAAAATAGAAAGAAATTATCTGGACAACTAAAAATATATATACAGAAAAAATTAGCCGGACATGGTGGTACATGCCTATAGTCCCAACTACTAGGGAGGCTGAGGCAGGAGGATCGCTTGAGCACAGGAGTTTGAGGTTGCTGTGAGCTAGGCTGACGCCACGGCACTCTAGCCAGGGCAACAGAGCCAGACTCTGTCTCAAAAATAAATAAATAAATAAAATAAAATAAAACAAGAGGGGAGACTGGAGAAAACTAACAGAAACAGGTACTACTTTTCCCCATTTATAAAATACAGGTTGCTGGTCTGCAAATAAGGTCAGCCCTTTGCTCTCCCTGTGTCCTGCTGAAGAAGGGCAGACTCTAGTAAAGCACCTCATGCTCAGTGGGGCCTTGAGGAATCACCCACCACCACCACCGTGCACCTTGATGAACTCCTCCAGCTTCGAGCTGTCCTTGAGCTTGGTGTAGCAGTTGAGCAGCAGGGTGGTATGGTCAGCATTGGCCAGGGACTGCCGGTGCAGGGTCTGCAGGTAGGCAGTCAGGTTGTGGATGCGCTGGGCGTCGAGAAACTTGCGGATCACATAGGATGGCTCCAACTTTCCAATGGTTCTAGGAAGACAATGAGCATCAGGTATCTGAATCAGTGTACTTCTCAAACTCATGTGCATAGGAATCACTTACAGATCTTGTTAAAATGCAAATTCTGTTCCAGTGGGTCTGGGGTGGAGCCTGAGATTTTGCATTTCTAACAAAAGTCCCAGGTAATATCAGTGCTACTAGGGCCACATTGAGTGGCAAGGCTCTAGAGGCACTGGTTCTCTCTTTTTTTTTCTTTTTTCGAGATAGAGTCTTGCTCTGTTGCCCTGGGTTGAGTGCAGTGGCGCCATTGTACCTCACTGTAATCTCAAACTCCTGAGCTCAAGTGATCCTCCTGCCTCAGCCTCCCGAGTAGCTGGGACTGTAGATACATGCCATGACACTCCCCTAATTCTTCTATTTTTAGTAGAGATGGGGTCTCGTTCTTGCTCAGGTTGGTCTCAAACTCCTGAGCTCGAACAATCCTTCTGCCTCAGCCTCCCAGAGTGCTAGGATTACAGTTGTGAGCCACCAGGCCCAGCTGAGGCACTGGTTCTTAAACTTGGCTGAAAACAGGAATTCTAGAGAGGCTGAGAAAGAGGCTAGACAGGTTTCTAAAATCTTACTAGGGCAGAAAATTCCAAGAATTAGTACTAAGGGAAGTAAGTATGGAAGTAAGAGATGAATACTTTTCCTTTTAAAGAACAGGCCAAAATGAATATTAACAAAGACCAAGCTAAGTTTAAAATAAGAGGTAATCATCAGCTCAATTGCATTCTGGTCATATAATATTTGACCCTAAAATTCCCTTTCCAACAAGGTATCTTGTCCTTTCATTTGAAGCATCACAGTTCCTGCAGAAAAAAGGAACAGTTCCTAGTAGAGTTCAAGCCCCTACCCCAAGCATGGGTTTTAGCTATCTGACTGCCTGTCTCTGCATTCAGAGCTATATCTCAAAATGTCTCCAGACTGACCGAATATACTGCTGGACAGCCCCATCATGGTTGCCCTTGCTGTAGAGATGGTCTCCATACTGCATGAAGATCTGGGCCAGCCCATCACTGTCCAGATGTTGGCTCTTGGCCAAGTTAATTGCCATCTCAAATAAGTTCTTCTTAAACAGCATCTAGAAGGGGAGAGAGATCAGAAAATTGGTAGAAGCAGTCCTGAGAAAAAAACCTTCCCACATGTGCCCATAAAACACAAGCCAGATGGTCCTGGAATTCCTTTCTGCCTAGATTCTAGAAGGAACAAGACCTCCCAGATACCAAGATCATAACACATCTCATAAGGTCTCTGCAAACAAAGTGAACCCTGAGAGTGGGCTCAAGCTCCCAGCCATTACTTCCCTCTACTGCCTCATCCCAGGCCATTTACCTTGTAATCCTACCCTAAGGAAGCTGAGAAAGGTTGTAACCCAAAGGCTGTAACCCTGGCCAAGGTGACTTGGGAAACCTGTTTCTGCAGCTGCTTCTAGGTGCCTGTGGCCAGCTCTGGGAACCTGGTGGCCTTGCCTCCAGTTTGGTCTGTGTGTCCTTCTCCTGCAGTGCGTGGACCCGCCCATCCCGCGTCAGCACGTACAGGGAGCCCCACTCAGCAAGCACATCCACTATATCCTCAAAGACGGCACTATAGGCTATGAACTTGTTGCACAGGTCGTAGATGTTGAGAATCTGCTTGTCGGAGCTCTGTGAGTCCCTGCTGGTAAACTCTGACCTGTGTAGGAAAGAAAAGCACCAGATATTTGGACCATGTCTGTCTCAGCTCCCCTTTATTTCCTTTCCCATGGCAATTTGGTGCTGCCATTCCGCCCAGCACAAATCACCTCTTTGGTCCCTCTAGCAGCTCATCCCTCAACATGTAGCACTGGGCTAGCAGTTGTAGAAAGAGAATACATTGACCTGCTGTTAACCTTTAGGATCCTATAATTAATCCAGGCAAGAGGTTAGAAAATTAAGTACATTACGTTCATCTAACAAATAATTATCTAATGCCTGATATTTGAAAGTCACTGTGCTTAAAAAAGAATGAAAACAAACCAACATGTACTAACAGGGAGCACATTCATCATGCAGAAGACCGTACCTCCCCCATTCAAGTTGCTCTGAAAAAACAAAAGCAAAAACAAAAACTGTGTCTGCACTTCCCAGCACTTTTCAATCTCTCCACTACTCAATCCCTTATTCCTCTGCCCAACTTATTTTCACTGAAGAGTAAAAAAAAAAAAACAAACAAAAACCCAATACCATGTCCAAATTCCCTGGAGCATTCTAATATAGTAGGGCTACTCAGCAAACATCTGCAGCAAAAACACACATTTTTTCAAAAAACGTTACAACTGAGTCTAGGTGTAAGCACAGTCTACGTAAAACCAAAGTAGGAGACTGGCAGGATCCAGGCGTTAGGATTTTAAACTCAGCTTAACTCTGGGAACAAGTCCAGCCCTCTCCCTTTCCCTTCTCCCCACAGTCCTTACTTGGGAGAAACCTTCCGGTCACGGGAGACAATGACAAGGTAGCCTCTAAACCAGTGGGCAATAAGTTTATGGCCCTCAAAGGCGAAGCAGGGCCCACGTTCATCAGGCTGGTACAAGTAGACACACTCATCCCCGGCTACAATGAACTGCAGGTCCTGAGAAGGGTCACTTAGGGCTGAGCAGTGCAGGCCACAACCATGGGTGTCCAACTCCACACGAGGGTAGTCCTTTCCAGAAACTATATAGGACTGCCGGAAGTAAGAAAGGAGTTAACAGGCTCCCTTTGAGGAGGTAGCACCTAAGCCTTCACAAGGGTATTCCCATCTCCACGTTGGCTCTCTCTTTTCCCTCTCAGCATTCTAAGACTTTTCTTTTGGCTTCTTCATTAACTATCACCCATTTATTAAATATGTATGCACAGACCACATTTTCTTTCTCTATATCACTTCCTAGTACAGAAATTCTGCAAGAAATGCAACAATCTTTTACCATTTTCTCAAAAGAGTTATTTCCTGAGAGTAAGCTGTTATAAATTAGGAACATCAGGAACCAGAGAGTAAAAGAACTTGTCCAATGTCACTTAACAGTTAGTTAGAAAAAAAACCAATTCACATATTTTTACTACAAGCCCAGAGTTCTCTTCCTAAGTCTAACTTTTCCTAGTCTCCTACGCAAAGAAATAAAATACTAAGCTGGGCAAATGGTTCAAGCCATATGATGAAAATTTTAGAATCCTATCTTTCCTGTCAATTCCTTATTCTAGCCCCCTGAGTAATGGAGGGTTTATTCCTGCCTGTCCCTAAGAGTCGAGACCTGGATCATACCTGGACATTCTCTGTTGTCACAACAAACAAGTGAGTGGTCTTTCCTGCTTGGCGAAAGGCCAATCCAGTAACAGGATAGTTGCCTTTGTGCAAAATCTGGGTCTTGCTATGCCGGTCCCGGGTGATGTCTCCTTTGTTTAACGTAACACTGCCATCTGTGAAACCTGTAGGAGAACAAGCCACACTTCAGTGAGGCTGAAAAGATCAGAAGGTAAAGAGGAGAAAAAAGACCATATGACACACTCAGAAGTGACAAGCTTTCTCCTCATACACAACTTCTCTAATGGTTAGCCTGAATATCAGTACTCAATGATTC
Organism: Avahi laniger; assembly: GCA_963575035.1. Classification (NCBI taxonomy): domain Eukaryota; kingdom Metazoa; phylum Chordata; class Mammalia; order Primates; family Indriidae; genus Avahi; species Avahi laniger. The sequence continues at coordinate 21,575 of CAUYSK010117223.1, forward strand.
ATTTTCAAAGAACAAAATTAAATGCCTTTCCATTCCAAACTTTAATATCTCAAAGGCCTTTGGTGGCTCATGAACACGATGATGAGCTACAGAAGTAACTCTGAAAAAAACCTGTAAAGAATCTGGGAGTGTTAGCTTTGACTTTGTTCTGCTTACCGATGGCCATAAAGTTGAGATTTTCATGTACAGTCAAACAGGACACAACAGTTGGCTCTGTCCCTGGGATGGCAGGGAAAATTCGAGTACACAGTGGATTGCCACCGTCTCTCTTCTCCAGGTTCCAGATCTTCACCTGTAGACAGACCTCAGAAGTGTGAATGCTAGTCACGCTCCCACAAAAAAAAAAAAATAATTCCCAGCCTTCTGGATCTTTCTTGTTTCCTTTCTGGGACTCACCAAGGGGTTGATGCCCTCTTCATCTTCCCCAACAGATGCCAGAATATTGTGTTGCTTCAGTTGGTACAGATGTGTTACCCGTAGTTTGTAGGCCTGGAAGCCTGTAAGCTGCAGGGAGCGTGGCAAGAACCAGATCTGGCCTTCCATATGTACAGGGTAGTCAAGGAGCCTCCTTTTCAAGGAGAGATACTTATATTTAGACAAGAACCTAGATAACAATTACATGCATATAGCTCTTTAAAATATTAAAGGATTTTTCCACATGTCATCTCATTGGACTCCTTATCTTAAAAATAGTGAAAGAGGTCAGAGTTTAGTGGCAGCAACAAGAAGAAAACAGCAAACTCCTGGTTACATTTACTTCCTCATCCACAACACTGGGCAGGGCAGATAATGACACCTTACATATTCATTCTTTTAAGCCAACTTGCGATCAGGTTTTTTGGACAAATAACCTTACCAAATTGGCATTTACACCCCTTCTACGGATAAGGAAATTAAAGCCCAGAGAGGTTAAATGACTTGCTCAGGACTGCTTAGTTGACAAGCTAGAGAATGGACTTCCTTATTCTCTCAGATCACAGAAGAGCTCTCGGCGCCCATCTAAAGGAAAGTGGTGCGCAGCACGAACCCCTCTGATAGACAGATTTCATCCTAGCTGGATCTCTTCAGGGATCTCGGGAGGAAAGAGGCAGCTCCAGAGGAAGGATATCTCCAAAGACCAGGCTCCCTCGGCCCGAGTCGCAGACAGTGATGCCAGGAGGCAGGCACAGAAACTTGGAAGCAGCGGATCCAGAGGCAGGTGCGGCCCCGGGAGCAGCCCCATCACTGCCCAGCGGTTCCTTCACCAGCTCCTTGTCGAAGAAAACGAAGCGCCGCCACTGCAGGTAGGCCGCCATCTTGGCTAAAAGCCCCGCCTCCGGGGGCGAAATCACGTGAGCAAAGCCGGCTGATCACGTGACCAGAAGCTTCCGGGAGCATGCGTGCACAGGCGCTCTCCAGTCGGGGTGACAGCTTCCCGCTGCTGGGAGAGTGGGCGGGGCTGCGCGCGGTTGCCCTAGCTACGCAGCGTGCGAATTTGCCAGACCTTACTGTAACAGCGCTGGATGAAATGATTAAGAGCTGAAACCTTCACCTGTCTGAGCATCAGTTTCCTTCTCTATAAAATGTGCAGGCACTAAGGGATCAAGATAAGAGACGTCACACGCTTTGTGAATTGTAACCCTCTGTGCCTAAGTGAGTTATGTTTTGACCTCACAGGACTGTTTGAGAGCATAAATGAAACTGTATGTGAAACCAGTTTTTCAGGTGTAGGAGAGGAGAAATAAAATTAGAAGTGTATGTCTGCCACCAGACACAGATTGTGAACCATAATCAATGTTATACTTGGTTTTGTGTCCCCTTGTACGAGCTTGTGGCACCTAATAGACACTCAAAACATGTTTCTTAAGACCCTGGACCTTATCCTCCTTTCATAGTGGCAGGTGTGGAACAGAAGCAGAACAGAGCAAAAGCCTGGAAGTGGCAGCTTTGAGAGCTGAGTGATTTAACAAGTGGCAAGCGTCCCAGATACTACATGGCCACTCTCCACTCCCAGCTCTGGCTAAACCAGCTTTGTGTGCAAGCAGAAGCTATGCTCGTGGGCAACTGTAGGTTTACTATTTGTGTGCCACAAGGGGCTATGTACAGTAGTGACACAGAATCATTTTGAGACAGACATATGAAAAAGTGGCCATTTAGTAATTGTGAAGTCTAATTTTAGAAACTCCCCAACTTTTTATTTTAGAATATTTGACTCTTTGTTCCCACCAGCCTGAGTTCCCTGAGAACAGATACTTGTTTACCATGAACTAGGTCTAGCAAAGTCTGGGAGATGTCCCACGTTTGGGTGCAGGAATGAATGCGGATGACTCTCCTTTTATCCCCTCCTCTCTTCAATCTGGTTTGCAGGGCAGGTAGCATCCATGTGTCTGAAGAGATAAATGACAGGAAGAAACTCTCTAGCCGCCACCACACACACAGATTTTCTGACCTCCAGCTCAGTTTTTTCTGCCTCTTTGTGACACAGGGATTGAAACTGTTTCAAGATACCAACTCATCTCTTCCCCACCGGTCGCGGGGCTGGTGGCCAGTGGGGGTTAAAAAGAAAAGAAAAAGACCAACTCATGGGCAGAAGCACAAATGGAAAGTAGATTGAACTTCCTTTCTCTACTGAGCATAGTCCATAATACTCATTAGAATTTCGAGATAGTATGTTAACATGTCAGTTTTTAAGACTATGACAAATGTAAGTTAAAAGAAGCAATGTGAAAACAGGGATGTGAAGAGCAGATAGAGTGCATCTTTGTTGGTTGCTTCTCCTGCTGTCCAATGGCTGAGGCTCCGAGTCTTCCTCTGATGTCTGAATCTGGCTCTGCCTGTGCCCAGGGGTCCTCTTACTGATGAGGGATACAAAGGCAGACATTGGCTTGCCAGGGAAACCAACTCTTTGGACTTACTACCTTCCTTCCTTTCCTCATTTTAACAAATATATATTGGGCACCTCCTACTCCTGGAATTGTATCAAGTGCCCAGAATATAAATGAACAAGACATGGTCCTCGACCACCACCCTAGGGACATAAAGAGAACTCACAGTAACTAGCCCTTAATTTCATGTAGCAAATTATACCTAACAAAGTGCTTTCACTTTTCATGGAATCTTCACAGCAACCATCTGCCGAAGAAGTATCATTATCCCTGGTGAGAAACAGTCTCAAAGAGGTTAAAGTGAATCTCTCTGGGAAAAATTCAAAGTTCTTCAGAAATAAAATGAGTTTTTCAGCCCCCTAACCTCTAATTAGATAGTTTGCTGGGGTGTGAAGCTTGATTACACTTGTCAGAACATACACCAGGGTTTGTCTTTTAGTTATACTTGGCCGAATCCAGGAACTTCCGTACAGTGAGGAAGATAAGCAGATAAACTACACAGAAAACGACTGTGAGTCCAAATTCCCTTACAGTTCTGCATACTGAGAACTTGAGTTCTGAAGGGACTAAAGATAAAAAAGCAATGCAAGTCTTTAGTTTGAAATTAAATAGGTTGCAACTGAGAATCAAGAATGCAAGAACTGTCTTGCAATGCCCTCTCTTTTCCCCTTCAGCAAACTGCTGCACATGATGTAAAACAAGTCATAGTCACTGCAATAAAACAGGAAAACTTCTTGTTCCAAATGTAAACTTTTCTTTTTTTATAAGATGGGGTCTCACTAGATTGCCCACGCTAATCTTGAACTCTTGGTCTCAGGCAATCCTCCTGGCTCAGCCTCCCAAAGTACCAGGATTTCAGGCATGAACCACTGCACCCAGCCCAAACTTTTATTTTCTATCAGGTTTTTTCATCTGGCTCTCTGGGTAGAAATTATTTTCTAGACTACTGAAAGGTGTAGGTATTTCTCTTAGACCCTCCCATGAAGAGCTAGTAGCAGTTTCTACTTAGGAGCAAGAAAGTCAATCTAAACATACAGATCTTGCAGTGCAAGAGAGCCCAAAGCTCCAAAGCTACCATGAAATAGGAAAAAGAAGCAATCGGCTGATTATTGACAGTGAAAATCTGGCATACAAAAGGGAAAGTAAATTCCCCATCATTTTGGCAAAGTACTTAATTAAGCTATTAATACTGCAAAAGCCCCATCTTTTAGTCTTACTTCCTCTAGGCTAATAAAGATAAGAAGTTAACTAAAATACATCTGGTGCTTAGTAGGTCCCAAGTACTGTGCTGAGTACTTTACCTCTTTTAATTTTTTTTTAGAGACAAGGTCTTGCTCTGTTGACCAGGTTGGAGTACAGTGGCTTGATCATAACTCACTGCAACCTCCAATTCCTGGGCTCAAGTGATCCTCTTGCCTCATCCCAAGTAGCTGTGACTACTGGGACCCATGTGCAGATAATTTTTTTATATTTTTGCATAGAGATGGGGTCTCGCTGTGTTGCCCAGGATGGTCTCGAACTCCTGGGCTCAAGCAATTCTCCTGCCTCAGCCTCCCAGAGTGTTGGCATTATAGGTGTGAGCCAAGTGCCTGGCCTCCTTTAATTTTCACATCAACCCTGTGAAGCACATACCAGTATGACTCTTTTAATGATGAGAAAATTGAAGCTCAGGAAAGCTAAGCAACTTTCCTAGAGTTACACAGGTAGGAAGTAGTAGAGTTCCCAGGCAAACCCTGGTCTGTCAACCCCCAAAGTCCTGTATTCTGGGTGCTCAATTTAATTACTTTTTTGAAATAATTTTTTGTAGAGACCTCCCACCTCAGCCTCCCCATGTGCTAGTATTACAGGTGTGAGCCAGCACACTCAGGCTCATTACTTTTTAAGAACAAACACTCAAGTCCATAAACTCGTTCATAAGTCTGAGTGATTGTTCTGTGTGATCATGAAGTCACAGAATTCAAGAACCCTAAAAATATTACTTTCCTTTCTTTCTTTTTTTTTGAGACAAAGTCTCTGTTGCCTGGGCTAGAGTGCCATGGTGTCAGCCTAGCTCACAGCAACCTCAAATTCCTGGGCTCAAGCAATCCTTCTGCCTCAGCCTCCAGAGTAGCTGGGACTACAGGAATGTACCACCATGCCCGGCTAATTTTTTCTATTTTTAGTTGTTTGGCTAATTTCTTTCTGTTTATAGTAGAGATGGGGTCTTGCTCTCTCTCAGGCTGGTCTCGAACTCCTGAGCTCAAGCCATCTTTCCGCCTTGGCCTCCCAGAGTGCTAGGATTACAGATATGAGCCATTGTGCCCAGCCAACTCCTTTTTTCCTTCACTTTCTTTCACCCTTCTTAAACCTCAGAGGGTTTGGGACCTGCAGTGGGTTTTGAGCCAGAGGCTGCTCCCTAGGGAAATTCTGGGTGTGGTCGCTGGCAGGGCCACTGCTCACTGCAGGGACCATGGAAATGCCTGGATGGGTTGTCCGGCGGCAATTTCCCGTATTTTCGTGAGACCTGGTAGAACGAGCTCCAGGGAGATGCCAAGGACATCTTGTTCAGGGAAGAGATGGGGAATGGGTTTTGCTGGGCGGACATTCGGCCAGCTGTACCTGCTTTCTCCTGGCTTTGGGCAGTGGAGAAGGTGCTGTCGCTACCTCGGGTCCAAGCTGCAGCTCCGACTGGCCACGAAGACTTGGAGTGCTGTAATTCCATCACCCCTTGGCACCGAGGGTGCTCGGTGACGCCACCACGAGAAGGGCTGGTCCCGGGGAGAGACGTCCACTCTGGAATTGTTCGGAAAAGAGGGCCTGGGCTCTTGCCGAGCCTTTCCAAACCTCCCTGCTGGGGTTTGGGCAGAGCCCAGAGCCGGCTTGGGGCTCTCCCAGAACAGTCCTGCGTTGGCTCCTTCAGGAACGGAGTTTCTATCCAAACCCGCTTCCTTGGGCTGTTCAGCACAAGCTGGCTGTGGCAGGATGGGGACTTCTGGTCCCCAGCTGGCTGGCACTGTGCTTGTCCTGTGTGGACATGGGACCAGTCCCTTGGCTGCGCTGTGCTCTCTCTCTGCTCCTACTTTGAGCTGGGGACAGGCTGATCTCCAGCCCAGGTGTCCGTCCCACCCACAGGCACCAGGTCACCTGGGGCCAGGGCCTCGTCGACAACGTGTAGTAGGTCCCGGCTCCTGTCCTGCACTGCCCCCGCACTGCTGCCTGGGTCAGAATCTCGGGGTGATTTCACAAGCTCCTCTCAGGGATTTGTCCACAAACTGAAGTTAGAGGATGACTGGACAATGGGAACATATTTTGCTCCCAAAGGCTAAGGATTCTGCACCCGTTTCCCCCATGCCCGGACGTCACAGGGCAGGAATTCTCGAACATGTCGGATACTAGACTGGGTGGCCTGGGTTCAAATCCTGACTCCACCACTTCCTGGCTGAGGGACCCTGGACAAAACACTTCACATTGCCAGTGTCCTGTTTCCTCATCTGTAAGGAGGGGCACTGACATTACCCCTCCGTAGTGGCTTCCCATTCATGTCCACCCGGACTCTCAGAATGTGACCATATTTGGAGAAGGGTCTTTGCAAATGTAATTAGTTAAGGATGGCCAGATGGAATCATCTTGGATTCATTTAGGTGGGCCCTAAATCCAATGGTTGGTGTCCCTATAAGAAGAGGCAAGGACACACAGAGAGAAATACACAGAGGGGAGGAGGCCCTGTGAAGACAGAGGCAGAGAGTGGAGTGATGCGGCCACAAGCCAAAGAGTGCCAGGAGCCACCAAGAAGCTGGAAGAGGCTGGGAGGGATTTTTTTCTTAGAGCCTTTGGAGGGATTGTGGCCTTGCTGACGCCTCCTGAACTGTGCTAGAACTAATTTCTGTTGTTTTAAGCAACCCAGTTTATGGTAACTTCTAATGGCAGTCCCAGGAAACAAGTACATCCTCTCAAAGGATAGTTATCACCTAAAGACGGTGACGCACAGCACACAGTAGGTGCTCAGTGAACATTCACTATTATTTCTGTGCTGCTTTCCCAGGGGGAAAGGGGGAAGCGTGGGACACAGAAAGATGGATCATCGGGATAGCTCAGGAACCTTTAAGGATGGCAGCCTGTAGTCCTGGAGGGGACCCATGTGTCAAAAGGAGCATCCCAGGGTCTCCAGGGGCACCCGGCCCTGGCTGAGACATGTCTCACCCTGCCCTGCTGGCTGGCTGCAGCTGAGCCCTGGGAGGGCAGAACCAGAGGGAGAGAAAACAGGAGTCAGCTGGGAAGGGCAGCTGCAGGGCCGAGGGCCCAGGCCTCCGGGAGGAATGCTTGCGGCCCTGAATCACGGCATGCAGACCCATCGCTGCCTGCTGACACATCGCACCCCAGGGGGAGGACAGCGGTGACCTCACGCCGGTTGTCAAACACTCAGGGCCCCTCCCAGCACCACCCAAAGCTTCAGCGTTGCCCAGAGGGAGCTGTCCCCACCCCACCCCTGCCCGACTGTGTGAGCTCTCCCCGCCCCTGCACACAGCAGGACAATTGGACCTTCCCGGCCAAGGCTTGAGTGGCGGTTTATTATTTGGATGCTTTTGGAATGGGCGAGGCCAGCAGTTTCCACTTCCCTGAGGGCAGCCGAACCGTAAACCCTGGACTACGTGCTGCACATCTGCCACAGCTGCATGGCGGGATTGGCTTCAGAGGGTTCATTCCCAGGGCCGGAGTCCATTCTCTCTTGCCTTCCTCTATAAAAATAATGGTTTGCAGATGGGGAAACTGAGGCCCAGAGGAGGCAAGGCCTTGCTATATATCTCCAAGCCAAGGAGCATCTTGGCGAGAGAGTGGGACTAGAACTTGGAATTGATCTTGGGCAAAGCTCTGTTCTGCTTCCTGTACCAGGGACCTCTTCTCAGCCTGTCGGGCATCTCAGCTCCCCTGCTCCTGGCGCCTGTGTGGACCCAAGTCAAGGCATCATGGCTTCTGGCCTCTAGAAACAACTTTGTTTCCTCTGCCGTCACCTTCTGAAAGTGAGCAGTTCTGCTGACAGCAACATTTGAGCTCTCTGAGCTCCCTCTGTGCCCATCCAGCCTTCACAGAGAGAGAGAAAGCTCTGGATCGTCATCTTGGACACTGGATTGTCAAATGACCATGAGCAAGAAGTTTAGGAGAGTCTAATGAGACTGGACATCTAGTGTCGAGCATGAGTCCCCAAGTGTCCAGGGTACATCCAGCCCCTAACCATCCTCTGTCCCCCAGGAGAGAGCGAAGGGCTGCACTATACTTGAGCTCCCTTGGTCCCTGTCTGTGCCTGGGGACCTGGGAACATGGGCAGGACTGGTTGGAGCTCCCTGCAGCTCTTGCTTCTTTGTTTTACCATATTTAATAGCCAATATTTAAGCATCACCAAGGCAACAGCCCAAGTCTCCTGGCCCTTGGTCCCCTTCCAGCCCCACACGGTGGGGATGAGGGCAGGAGAGGAGCAAGGAAAATGGGTCAATTGTCCCCCTGTCCCCCTGACCCCCAACCACCTGGGAAAACAGTGACCCCAAAAAGACATCCTGGCTTCTCTTGCAGGGTCATTGCTCTTTTTTGTGGTCCTACGATGGAGAACTTTTAACACAAGCGGAACAGAGTCTTGCAAGACCTCTGTGCTAATATATACTTCATTTTTGCTGTTGTGGTCAGAGCCCACAGGTTTTTTCAGATTTTTTATTGAAGTGTAACATCTATGAAGAAAGTGTACGAACCTTAAAGGTACAACTTTCACAAACTACAATTTTTGCAAACTGAACATGCAAGCACCCAATCAAGGATCAGCATATGACCGGCCCCACAGGAGTCCCCACCCTGCTGACATAGCCCCAAGGTAAGCGTCACCCTAACTTCTCACAACGTAAGCAGTTTGCTTGTTTCTGAACTTTATACAAATGGAATCATACACTCTGCTCTCTTTGGGGTTGAAGCCAGTGGAATTTTTAGGCTTGGGTTGCCCTTCTCACCTCTAGCTCTGGGGTAGGGGAGAGAATGAAGGAAATAGAAGGCACTTTCCCCATGCCCACAGGCCACGTGGGTGTCAACAAGAGGGACTGGAATGCATGATTTCAGCTGATACATAGAATTGAGTGGCGAGTTGGGGGGGTCTTGATTTTTAAAAAAGGCACATGCCGGGTGAAGTGACTCATGCCTGTAATTCTAGCACTTTGGGAGGCAGAGGCAATGAGAGGATTGCTTGAGCCCAGGAGTTTGAGACCAGCCTGGGCAACATGGCAAGACTCTGTCTCTAAAAAAAAAAAAAAAAAAAATTAGCCAGGCACTGTGGTGTGCGCTATAGTCCCAGCTACTCGGGAGGCTGAGGTAGGAGGATTGCTTGAGCCCAGGAGTTTGGAGTTACAGTGAGCTATGATCACGCCACTGCACTCCAACTTGGGTGACAGAGCAAGACCCTGTCCCCCACCCCCCAAAAAAGTAGCAGCATCATTTTTCCTTGCACTGTTAGCTGGATTTGTATTCACCTGGTGTCAGGGATGGAGGAAGGAGGACACTGCAGAGATAACATCAAGCCCCAGCAGTTGGGGTACCCCCAGAACCCCACCCCCAGAAGCTCTCATGTCTCTTGGTAGGGCTCCAGGAGTACCCCACACCACAAGCCCACTTGTCTCATGGCTTTTCCTCGAGGGAGTGCCTCTCAGGACCTGTGTGAGTTGGTAGTCTTATTCTGGCCAAGGTCACTACCAGGTACACAACTGAGTCTCCTGCCCCGCACTGCCCTTTCTGTTTGCACAGGAAGTTCATGGTTGTAGCGCCTCTTCCTCCACAGAGACCTCCTGGCTTGCTCATCCTCCCTCCCCCTACCCCTCAGTGGCCATCCACTGCATGGCCAGCCCTCATACGCTTTCTCTGGTCCCCAGTGCCACCAGACTCACCTTACCAGAATGCCACCAGTGCGTGTGGGGCAGAGTCTAGGAAGGGGGCTACCAAGGAGGGTGGGGCGTGTTTCTACCCCGGCTTGGATTTATCTGGGCTTCCTTTGGGACAGACAGCCTGGGGAGGGCGATGTCGCCCCAACCAGAGACACACAGAACCAGCGCCTTTGGATTTACGAGCTGTCACCATCCCTGCTGTTACACAAGCCTTCTTGCTTCCCACTTTCCTCTCCTCATGCTTCTGCTTGCTTTTTTTTTTTTCTTTTTAATAACCCTGGCCACATATTTTCTCTAAACCAAACCATGTGTTTACCAGCTTTTATAAGCTGTCATAAAGGCAGTGAAGACCCAAGAGCCATTTGGGTCCCGGCACTTTCTCTGGCCATCTCTCCGGGTCAGCCCCAGCCAGAGGTGAAGTGTGGGGGCTTGGAGGTGACTCGTCCGTCCGGCAGGGTCCTTTCCCTCCCCCTGAAGGTGCCTGTTCAAAGCTGCGTCTCTCTGGGGAGGCTCGGCAGAGCCTCGGCTGCCTTTCCACTGCTTCCGTTTCTGCAGTTATGTCGAGGACCCGTGGGTCACCTGCCTGTGGCGAGGCGCCTGCAGGGTGAGGACCCCGCGGGGAGGCCCGGAGCGAGGTGGCTGCGCAGAGCCGGCTCGGGCGGTGCCAGGAGATCGCTCCGCGGGAATGTACTGAGCTGTGAGTTCGGGCGAGCCCAGGAAAACAATTCGACAACAATGCCGAGTGCCTAGGTGACAGAGAAAAAAAGAGGAGTGTGTTTGGGAACAGATTTCAGCCTCTACTTCCAAGGCATTAGTAATTCAAGCAGCAGTGAGTGTAATAATATTTACTTGGGAAACTATGAAAAGTCATATAACAATGTTCCTTTAATAGCTTTCATCATCGGCTTGCTTGGTTCTGCCACCTAATCACAAACACAGGCGCACTCTGCCACCTGGCCCCACGCGGGACTTGGGCCCCAGCATGCGCGAGGTGTCCTCCGTCACCATGCAAGAGGCAGGCGCTGTCGCTGGGAAGCCACTGTGGGGCGGGACCGCCGGGCCCCCCTCTTCCACCAGGACAAAATCGGAGATGGTGGCGTTGAGGGCTCCAGTGTCTTGAGAGCCCAGCGGAAAGATGAAACTCTGGTTCAACAGAACCCTGCTGCTTAATTTAATTTTATCTTACTTTGTTTTGCTGCACGTTTTCTGTGTGGTGGGGTAGAAGGGTAGGAAGAGAGGTAGTGTGACCAGCCATCCAGGTTTGCCTGGGACAGAGAGGGTTCCAGGGCTACGGGACTTTCTGTGCTAAAACCCAAGAAGTCCCAAGCAAACCAGAACGAGTTGGTCACCCTGGAGGGTGGGATGTCCACAGAGTGGGAAAAGCACAGGACCCACGTTGGGATTCATGGTTTGTCCCCGGGTAACCTCCCCATATCTATAAAAGGGGTGGCCTGGGGGATGGGGCAGCAAAGGGGGCAGGTAATAGGGCCCAGGGACCTCAGGTGGGTGGCTGGCACCAAGGCGACCTGGAGAAGAGGCTCCTCCACCCAGCCCACCATTGCCAATTTTTTGTGAAATCTCCCCAATTCGGAAATGTTGGCTCACATATTACGGACGTCCTGCATGGGCCACGCAAACACATCTGATTGCCAAGCTGGGCTCCGGGCAACCAGCGTGCATCCTCTTGACCGCTCCGTTTCTCAGTTCCCCGTCCGTTCTAAAGGTCAGTGATTATGCAGCCTCTGGCCAGCCATTCTCCCAGTTAACTGGAAACTAATCACGTGGTGTACTTTGAGGTAGAATAAGCAAATATATATTTAAAAGCTGCTTTTAAGGGGCTTAATTCAAATAAAAAGCAGTTTCTGCAGAGTGTCCTGGGCTGGTGTATCTCTCGATTTATTTGGGTGCCATGGACTCAATATTGTTGAGATGTCTGCTGCAACCTGGAGGAGCCTTGAAAGCACGATGCCGAGGGAAAGAAGCCAGACACAAAAGGCCACATGTGGATGATTCCATTTACGCTGAATGTCCAGAAGAGGCAGATCCACAGAGACAGAAAGCGGGTTAGTGGCTGCCAGGGGCTGGAGGAAGGAGGGGTGGAACAGTGACTGCAAATGGGTACGGGGTTTCTTTGCAAGGTAATGAAAATGTTCTGGAATTTGATAGTGGTGATGGTTATGCAACCTCGTGAATATATTGAAAACCACCTCATTGTACACTTTAAGATGGTGAATTTTATGATATGTAAATTATATCTCAATTTTTTAAATGTCAATCAAAATTCCAGAAAGATTTTTTTTTTTGGTATAAATTGACAAACTGATTCTAAAATTCAAATGGAAACACAAAGGACATAGAACAGCCAAAACTACTTGGAGGAAGAAGAGCTAAGTAGGTGGGGAGGACTCATACCCCTGAATTCAAGAGTCACCGTGAAGCTACGGTGATCATGGCAGCGTGGGGTGACGTGAAGACAGACAAGTGGCACGTGGGACAGAACAGAGAGCCCAGAAATAGATGCCACGCAAATATGGACAACAGATCTCCAGCCAAGGGTGCAAGGCAATTCAGTGAGAAGGGAGAGTTAATTCAACAAATTTGCTGGAACAACCGAATATCCACATGCAAAATATGAGCCTCGATCCATACCTTGTGCCATATAAAAACATTAACCCAAAATAGGCCTAAATGGAAGACTTAAAAGTATAAAATTTCTAGAAGAAAACATAGGAAAAAACCTTGTAACTTTGGGGTAGGCAAAGATTTTGTAGATATGACACCAAAAGCATAATCCATAAGAGAACAAATTGACAAATTGGACTTAATCAAAATTAAAAACCTTTTTTTTGAAAGACAGGTTAAGAGATTGGCAAGACAAGTCACAGACTGGTAGAAAATAATTATAAATCATACAACTAATAAAAGACTTGCATTCAAAATGTATAAGGCACTCTTAAAAGTTAATAATAAGAAAACAATTCATTTTAAAAATGGGCAAAATATTTGAACAAATGTTTATTTTGTTTAATAAGGCTATATTTTGCTTATTGGATGGCCAATAAGCATATGAGAAAATGTTAAAATCATTAGTTATTGGGGGAATGCAAATTAAAGCTACAATGAAATTCTTCTGTGTACTTATTAGAATGGCTAAAACCGACCATAGCAAGTGGTGGTGAGGATGTGGAGGAACTGGAACTCTCATAACTCTGCTGGTGGGAATATAAAAGAGTGCGACCACTCTGAAAGCAGTTCAGTGGTTTTTCTTTTTCTTTCTTTCTTTTTTTTTTTTTTTGAGACAGAGTCGTGCTCTGTTGCCCGGGCTAGAGTACCGTGGTGTCATCCTAGCTCACAGCAACCTCAAACTCCTGGGCTAAGAGATCCTCCTGCCTCAGCCTCCCGAGTAGCTGGGACTACAGACATGCGTCACCATGCCCGGCTAATTTTTTCTATATATTTTTAGTTGTCCAGCTAATTTCTTTCTATCTTTAGTAGAGACGGGGTCTCGCTCTTGCTCAGGCTGGTCTCGAACTCCTGAACTCAAATGATCCTCCTGCCTCGGCCTCCCAGAGTGCTAGGATTACAGGTGTGAGCTACCATGCCTGGCCTGTTCAGCAGTTTTTAAAAAAAGTTAAACATACACTTGCCATATGATCTAGCCATTCTAGTCCTAAGTATTTACCTAAAAGAAAAGGAAATATATGTTTATACAAAGACTTGTACACGAATGTCATAGCAGCATATTTATAATAAGCAAAAACTGGAGACAGCCCGAATGCCCACCAGCAGGTGAATAGATAAACAAATCGTGTATGCTTGTACACTGTGCTATCACTCAGTAATAAAAAAGAATGGGTTATGAATATACACAACAATACAGATGAATCTCAAAATAATTACGCTGAATGAAAGAATTCAGATAAAAATAAGCACATACTCGTATTGGTTTGCTAGTGCTGCCGTAAGAAAGTACCACAGACTGGGCGGCTTAAACAGCGACAAATTTGTTTTCTCACGGGTGTGGAGGCTGGAAGTTTGGGACCAAAGTGTTGGCAGATCTGGTTTATTCTGAGGCCCCTCCCTCTCTTCAGCGTGTAAATGGGTCTTCACATGGTCGTCCCTCTGTGTGCGTCTGTGTCCTAATCTCTTTTCATGAAGACACCACTCATGTTGGATTAGGGCCCACTCTGATGGCCTCATTTTAACTTAATCTCCTCTTTATAGACCATATCTCTAAACACAGCCCCCTGCTGAGAGTTCCGTGGTTAGGACTTCAACATATGAATTTCGGGGGGAAACAGTTCAGCCCATGACAGTACCGTGTGACTGCACTTACATAAACTCTAGAACATGCAAAGTACTCCCTAGTGACAGGCAGCAGGTCCTGGCTTCGGGGAGGGGAGCAGAGGAGCGGGAGGAAGGGGTGACCGGGGCCCGAGGAGACTCGGGAGTGCTGGATGTGTTTGCTGTCTTGATTGTGGAAATGTTTCCACAGGTGCACACGTATTTCAAAGTTGTCAACTGTACACGTCAAGTGTGTGCCGTTTATTGCATGTCAACTACACATCATACGTTGTATCTGAATCACGTTATTAAGGAAAGAAAAGGCAGGACTTCAGGGGCTAATTCTAGAAAACAAGTCTCCTCCAAGTGTGCTGGGCCTGGTACCCTTCAGCTCTAGCCTGTCCACAGCTCTCCGAGGACGCTGATGAGGCTTCCCCTCAGGCCACGCTGCCCGTCACTTGCTCTCTCGCAGTCCCGCGGCCTTTCCGTCCCTCGAGCAGACCCCGTGTCTTCCTCGCCTGGGGAGGGTGCTGCCCCCCCTGTCTGAGCTGCTCCTCCTCACGGGCGCATCAGCACCTCCTCATGCTCTATGTCTCAGGGTCCCCTCTTGTGCTTGGCAGGATTCTAAAAAGCCTCCCGCCCCCCGTTTTGTGTCCTAATTCCTGGAGCCTGTGACTCTGATGAGAGAGCACTCCTGAGCTGAGTTAGGCCATGTGACACAGTTGACCTTAAGACGGGAAGACAGAGATTATCCGGTGGGCCTGAGCTAACCGCGGAGAGCCGTCTCTGGCTGGCGACAGAAGAAAAAGCTGGAGCGATTCAGAGCGGGAGAGGGACTCAAGGTGCCATTGCTGCTTGGAAGACAGAGGAACAGAGTGGTCCTGAGTGAGGGCAACGCCAGCTGACAGCCGGCAGAAGGCTGGGACCTCAGTCCTGCAACTGCGAGAAGCTGGATTCCGTGAACACCTGGACCGAGTTTGGGGTGGATTCTTTCTCAGGCTCCAGATAAGCGCCGGCCTGGCCAACACCCTGATTTTGGCCGCGTGAGAACCTGAGCACGGAACCCAGTTGAGCCCACCCAGACTTCTGACCTAATGAACGTGAGCGCATAGGTGGGTATTCGTTGAAACTGCTGAGTTTGAGGTAGTTTGTTATGACAGCGAGACATAACGGACGCCCCTCCGCAGAGGGGGTCCCCCTGATCGTCCCACCTGGGGCAGTGCCCCACCCTGGCTGTTCTCTCTCAGCCCCTCCTTGTTACCTCCAAAGCCATACTCCTGGCTGCTCCCTTGGGCTCTCTCCATTCTAGAACACCAGCCCCACGAAGGCAGGGACTGTGCCTGTCTGTTCACCTGTGGACCCCACGTCCCTGGACCCAGGCCTGACAGGCAGCTGGGCCTGGATAAACGCTTGCGGATGGGTGAGTGACCCTGGAGGATGGTGCATCTAACTGCCACGCAAAGTCAAACAGTTTGCACTGCTCCTTCTTCCTAAGGGAGGCAACTATAATGTGCTAATTTGAATTAGAAGACTGCTCAACTAATGTTAAAACAAAATGGGATTTTAAATTTTTTTAAAATTTAGGTTATTAAGTATGAAATGTCCGATTTCACTTTGACACATCTTGTTTTATTTCTATTGTTAAGGTACATCCTCATTCTTTCAAACGCACGTTTTGACTTGTGATTGTCTTTCAAATTTTTTAGAATAATTTTTGTACAACCATAGATAAGTCAAAAATTTGTATTATTTTGAAATATGAGTTCTGTCGTAAAACTAATACAACACAGACAGCTCAAAATATCAACAAAGTGTGTGGAAAGGATGTGGCTAGTGAACACACAGCATGTTGATGGTTTAAAAAGTTCCATTCTGGTAATTTTAATCTTAAAAATGAGCCATGTGGACGACCTGAGACCAAGGTGGATAATGATAAAACTGCAGTGGAAGTGACTTCATCTCAACCTGTGCATAAATTAAAAACGAGGTTTGACATTTTTGTTCTATTCCAACAATGTTAGACCATGTAAAACAAATTGACAAGGTAAAGAAGCTGAATAGATGGGTACTACATAAATTAAACAAACATCAAAAGAAAAATCATCTTGAAGCTTGCCTTTCTTTGCTGTCAGGACATAAAGGTGAACATTTCTTCACCATATTGCTATGTGTGGTAAAAAATTGATTCTTTCTGACAATCCCAAACATTCAGCACAATGACTGGGTAAAGATAAAGTGCTGAAACACAGTCCAAAACCAAATATTCATCAAATAAAAGCTACTGGTGTCTGTTTGTTGGTCCAGCACTGGTGTTATCTATTACAGCTTCATGAAACCTGGTCTGTCGATTACAGCGGATGTCTACTGCAACCAGTTGGAAGAAATGATGAGGATGCTTGTGATTAAGAAGCAGAGATAGGTCAATCCTCTTGCAAGACCACATGTCATAATAAACAACGCTGCTCAAATTATAGAAGCTGGACTTGGAAACTCTCTGTCATCCACTGTATTCACCAGACCTTGCACCAACTGAATACCACTTCTTCCAGGCTTTGGACCACTTCTTGTAAGGAAAAATATTAATTATCAACAAATTGTAGAAAAACACCTCTGGAGATTTCATCATCACTCACTCTCCAGCCTTCTTTGCTGTTGGCATAAGCAAGCTATTGTTAAGATGGCAAAACTGTGTCGATAGTTTAGGCACATACTTTGATTAATTGTACTGCTTCTTGTTTGAGATATAATAAACTAAATTTTTGATTAGAAATTGGACATTTCATATTTAATGACCTAATATCACCTTCATCTAACCAAAGCAATTCGTTAACCAACTCTCCCAGCTACAATTGAAATTTAACTCTTGTACTTGTTCAGACTTTTTCTGGAAAGATCCAGTAATATTGTTATTGTTTGTCAAACATGACTGACCAATTCTTAGGACTCCTGCAAAGTGAACAGAAGTGGAAAACAATCTGGTGGTTCCTCAAAATTTGTTAAGCATAGAGTTACCACATAATCCAGCAATTCCACTCCTAGGTATAGACCCAAGAGAATCGGAAACATACGTTTAAACAAAATCATTTCTGTTGTCATGAAAATGATGGGAAAATAAATAAATTGAAAAAAAAACCATGTACACGAATGTTCATAGCAGCATTATTCATAATAGCCCAAAAGTGGAAACAACGCAAACGTCCATCAATTGGTGAATGGATAAATAAAATGTAGCATATTCATACAATGGAAAATTATTCAGCCATGGAAAGGCAAGAAGTACTAAGACATGACACAGTGAGATGGACCTGGAGAACACCAATACCTGAAGAAAGCCAGACACAAAAGACAGTGTTTGGTACGACTCCATTTATGCAAAATGTCCAGAATCGGCCAATTCTTAGACACAGAAAGTACATTAGAGGTCGCCGAGTGCTGGGGAGCCAGGGGGTGGGAGCAGGATTGGGCGATGATGGCTAAAGGTCGCTGGGTGTTTTTTGAGGTGGTGGTGAAAATATTCTGAAAGGGACTATCACGATGGGCGCACAGCTCTGTGAATATACTGAAATACCGTATGCTTTAAAAGGGTGAATTGTATGGTATGTGAATTATTACTCAATAAAAATTATATGCCACAGACGTAAGACTAAAAAGAAGTGAACAGGGGTGAGAGCCACAGGCATTTCGAAGACGAAGAACAAGGCCGTCGGTGCAGGAAAGGAGCTGGGGCAGAACTTCAGTGTGGTTCCCCCATGCCCCTACTTAGAGACAGCACCCCTACCAACACTCTGCGTCTAAGAAAACTCTTATTATCCTGCTCCACCGAAAGTACAGGATGTTTTCAAGTTTGATCATTGGTGTCCTTGTACTTCGAGAAAAAAAAATCTCTAAAATTTGGTGTGCTGAGGCCAGAAAGTAAATGCAACCTGCATATCTTCTCCAGTGGGATCGGTGAGTCATGATGGAATCCTCTGAATTTCCTTCCCAGGGTCCCCACTGAGCCCTCTGAGGACCTGCCTCATGGACCCTCAAACCCTCTGCAGGGGACGGGCGTGTCAGCCTCCTCCAGGTGTGAGTGTCCGGGCACAGTGAGGTCCTTCTTGCCTAATTCCCACAGAGGCTGTAGCTGATCCCTCCAGGGAATTTCAGAATGCCTGGAAGGAGCCCAGCACCTGAGTCACATGTGTGGCGGAGACAGGAATTCCTGCTGGAGCCCCCATGCCCCCCGCTCTTGTCCAGGTGCCCCTTATGGATGCTCTGTGGTGACAGATGTTATTTACGGGAACCAAAGCATCCAGCCCCAGAGCTCAGAGATCTCAGTCTGGGGCCTGGAAACATCAGGCCGGGAACCCAAGCCTGGAGAGCTTCTAGACGCATGGGGCCACGTCCAGACCTCCCGATAACTCCCTCTAGGCTTCCAGATGGGGCCTGCAAAGGACAGAGTCCATCTTCTTTGGTCTTTCACAAATGTTTCCGCTGGACCCAGAAGAAAAGTTCTGGTGTCGGTCGGGTTGTTCCAAGGCCACGCCCTTTCCCAAGCATTTAGAATTTTTTAATCTTCTCTGGGACTGCCTGTAATCATATTTGACAAGTGCTTTTATTCCAGATGTAGAGATGCTCGGTTCAACTTGGAGGCTTCCTGAGGTCTGCTCAGTCATCACCCAGAGGAAGACCCTGAACGGCAGCGATGGCTGGGTGGGACGGGAGTTGTGGCTTCGTTCCCCGGGGCCTACGGGCATCTTCTGGGAGGAGGAGGCCTAAGCCCCGCTGGCTGTCTGCCTTTCCATTGATCTCAGCCCCTCTCGGTCCGTGCATCTCCCAGTGGGATAAACACCTTCCTCCTAACTTGGCCGGGATCTAAGTTAGGTCTTCCAACATTCAAGCACATCAGCTCCACGTTGCCTGAAGGTGCCGACTCTGAGGGGCCGCCATCAAGGTTCGTGCAAAGCTCTGAACCTTGGGTTGTGCACAGAGGTGGGAAGATGTCAGGCAGCCAGAGTCCACTGCGGAGGGACACCCACGCTGGGCGCACGGGAGGGGCCCGGCCCACTCTCGCCAGAGGGCGCCACACTCCTCCTGTATTGCCAGCCTGGTCTCCCTTCCAAACATCAGAGGCTCAGGAAAGGGGCTGATGCCTCCAGCAAAGATTCTCACAAACACATCGCTGTGCACACGACCTATAGGCACCGGTTGCCTATCGGGTAGCTGAATGATTTTATGAGGGAAAAACAGCTGACCTGAGCAATGTCTCTGCTTCCATAAAATAATCAATCTTTGCATTTATTAATAGCAACAACAACAGACCACAAACTGAGTTTCCTCCTTGTTTCCATTCCACTTTAGGACTCAAAAATAATTTTCCCCTTTTGCAAGTACAGCATCGGTCCCACCTAGAATCTGTAGTGACAAAGAAGCTCCTCAGAAATGAACCTGAACCTGAAAAAACGGAGCCGGTGACAGTTTCCCTTTCTCTAAAGAGGTCAAACAGCCCTTTAAATCGTGGCTGCAGCTACTGTTCCCAGAAACTGCACGAAGACATTTTTCTTTCTGGAAACTGAGCCGTTAGTCTCTGTGCAGGAGACCATGACAGACGTTCAAACCAGACAAACATCGGGCCACGAGTCTCTTGCATGCTGTGTTGGGGAGAGGGCTGTTCAGCGCCAGAGTTCCGTGGTCATAGCTCTCGTAATATGCTTTGGGGGAGCCCAGCCCAGCTATGATGATGCCACGGCACTCTAGCCCGGGCAGCAGAGTAAGACTCTGTCTCAAAAAAAAAAGACCCTATGCTCTATGTCCAAACATAGTTACAATGTGACATACTGGGGGTTAGGGCCTCTTCCACTAACCCCTGATGAGCCAATTGTCTATGTGACAAAAAATCTACCAAGTGTGTGTGGGGACCTGGATTACCTGGAAAGCCTTCGAGTCATGCCAAGAAGAAAGTGAGAATTTCAACCACCAAACACCTAAGGGTCAGGAGCGCACAGGGACTGTCCAGCAAGTGGCTGGTCCCTGCAGAAAGACAAGGTCCACTGAGAACTTGACACCAAGGCAGGGTGAGGATGGTGGTCTCTGCGGGTGGAAACACTGTCAGCTGCTGATTCGGCCCAGCCCTGCCCGTCCAGAGCTCCTTCTGCTGCCCTGGCCTTAGCTCTGCTGGGCTCCTGCCGTTCAGCTTGCAGAGATTCGTAGCCCTGGGTGACAGCTTGGTCTCTGTCTCCTCCACTCCACGCATTTAAAGTGCCAGCTATTTTTCTATTTTTTGTAGAGATGGGGTCTTGCTCTGTTGCTCAGGCTCGTCTCCAACTCCTGGCCTCAAATGATCCTCCCACCTTAGCCTCCCAAAGTGCTAGGATTACAGGCATGAGCCACCACGCCCAGCCAATGAGTGATAAAATTCTAAGTTGCCTTTCCTAGGTTAGGTCTTTTCTCCCGAACGTGGGCCTCCTTGATAGTGTGTGTTTTTCTTGTCCCTGATAATACTGAGCTCAGGCCTGGGACACACTGCCCCCATTGCTCGAGAATGCTGTGGGTGGGGAAACGGCCTTCTTACCTGTGGGACCAGAGTTCTCTCAGAGAACAAAATGTCTTTATTTAGGAAAATATCCACTAAGGGATGAGGGGAGGCCCTCGGTAGGGGAAAAGGAGACCAAAACCAAACCCAACCCCAGAACCCCTCTGATTGTTTTGGGTAATAAAAGAACAGGTGTTTCAGAAGAGAGGGAAGGACGGGGAGACACAGGCAGCAAATCCCGGGAGGCCAGAGTGGCGCTGGCAGGGGCGGCTGGAGGGCTTGAGGAGGTTTGACAACAGGGAACAGGCTGATACTCCATTTTAAATTGTTCGCATTTGTAACCGCCCTCCATCTCCCCAACCTTCAGCAAAGGCGCTAGACACAGAAATGCCGTTTGTTGTCATTATTACTTGTTTTTCAAATAGAAGGAAAGAGGGGACACCCTCGCCGCCCCCACTTGGGCCGATGCCAGGGTGGAGATAAAGCCACAAGCACAGGGTCATACTGTCCTTAATTGTCTTCATGATGCTGTCCCTCTTTGTCTTATCATCTCAGCGCCCACCCAGCACCTGGCACTCAGTGTCTGCTGAACCGAACTGTCTAGGCAGTGAGGATGAGGAGTGTTGTCACCCAGCGAACTAGGGAACGTCAGGAACATCAGCTACGGCTGCAGCCTGCTTTCAGGCTAACTTCCGTCCAGCTCCCGATATAAATAGCTCCCTTTGCCCATATCAGAAAACATCTGCTCCCACTCACTGCCCAGTCATGTACCAACACTATAAATATCCTGGCTGGGCTTCCCTGCCTTGGCACGGGGGCCGAGTAAACTTGGACAGGGTGAGCCCCAGGCGAGGTGAGGGTGGAGTGAAGGAGCAGAAGTTGCCCAATCTCCCTCCTCCCGCGCCTCCAGGCTCAGGCTGACGACGCCTCTCGGGCAGCGTGGGCTCAGAAACCTCCCCAGTGTTCCTGGGCATTCGGCAGAGACAGATAAACAACAGCAACTCTTGGTCTGGTGGTTTCCAACACATTGTCCGATGCAAAGACCCATCTCATCTCTCAGCGGCCGAGACACAGCTTGGAACTGAGCGTGGGCCCTGGCAGCCAACTCCAGCAGGTCCTCGCGGGATGGAGAAGGACGAGGAAGGAGCCACCTTCGTGCGTATGAAGGAAGCATGTAATTCCGTGCTCCCTGAAGCTACTTCTTCTACCCAGGGTGACAGAATGAGACTCTGTCTCAAAAAAATAAAATAAAATAAAAGTAAATAAATAAAATAAAAATAAAAAATAAAAGAATAAAAAAGGGAAGGTAGTACATTATGCTCTGATCTGCAATAGAGCAAACATCTGGGATTCTAGACTCTTCTATTCTTTCTATGGATCTCACATCACTGACTTATCTCCCCTGGGTAAGTCAGGTTCATTCCGTGCCTGAGTTTACTTTTTGCAACCAGAAGGATAATAATAGTCTTCATATTAATAGGGCTGATATAGAGGCTGTCCTATTTAAGCCAAATATTTATTTTATTTTATTATAAGTTTCATTTAATACAAGTTATTAATAAATTATGTCACCTTATTAAAGAATCTGGCTTCTTAAAAATATATGAAAATGGCTATATCCAGACAACGGAATAGTGTTCAGTGGAAATGAGCTGTCAAGCCACAAAGACATGGAGGAGACTTAAATGCGTATTATTATTTTTTTTTCTTTTTTTGAGACAGTGTTGCTCTGTTGCCCGGGCTAGAGTGCTGTGGTGTCAGCCTAGCTCACAGCAACCTCAAACTCCTGGGCTCAAGCGATCCTTCTGCCTCAGCCTCCTGAGTTGCTGGGACTACAGGCACGCGCCACCATGCCCAGCTAATTTTTTTTATATATATATATTTTTAGTTGTCCAGATCATTTCTTTCTATTTTTTAGTAGAGATGGGGTCTCACTCTTGCTCAGGCTGGTCTTGAACTCCTGACCTTGAGCGATCCACCCGCCTTGGCCTCCTAGAGTGCTAGGATTACAGGCGTGAATCACCGTGCCTGGTCTTAAATTCATATTATTAAGTGAAAGAAGCCAATCTGAAAAGGCTACATTCCACAGGATGCAACTATGTGAGAATTTGGAAAAGGCAACTCTAACAATAAAAAGATCAGCGGCCAGGGGCTGGGGGAGAGGGAGGGATGACCAGGCGGAGCGCGGAGGATTTTCAGGGCAGCGAGGCTACTCTGTATGAGACCGCAATGGTGGATCCATGTCATCATCCATTGGTTAATGGATGGTTAACCTATGGGCTGTGTGACACCAAGAGTGAAGCCTGTGGACTTTGGGTGGCAATGACGTGCTAATATAGTCCCATGGGTGGGGAGAGATGGACGGCTCTGGGGCAGGATGTTGGTAGAGGCAGCATCTGTGGTCTGCAGGGGCAGGGCATTCGCGGGAACTCTGCACTTTCGGCTCAATTTTGCTGTGAACTAAAACTGCTCTAAAAAATAAAGTCAGTTTAAATAAATAAATATGTATGTATGAATGAAAATGGGTTAATAGAGAGGCCTGGGTGTATTTATTCTTAGAAGTCCAGCCCATTTGATTTCCAAGGTCTGCCAACAGATTCTTCCTCCCTGTCTGAAATGGATGTCGCGTCAGGCAGAGGGACAATGGCACCAACAGTCTTTCGGTCAGGATGTGTACTCAGGGCCTCACCTTCCCGGCTCACAGCTCCCCCGGGTGGCCGCGGGGCTCCCCGTGCTCACGCAGCCACGGAGAACACTGCCAGGTCGGCGGTACGCCCCGTCCCCTTAGACACAAGGAGGAGCATTTAGTCTAGAAACTCTCAGAGGAAATATCCGCTTGCACGTGAAAAATCTCTGGAATTTCTCTGTTCCTCTCTGTCTGACATCCCTGTATCTGCAAAACCTCCTTGAAAAGCTCCTGTACACAACTGTGCCTCAGGCGTGACCCCAGCGCACTTCTGTCCCCGCCAGTGTCATTCAGAGCAGCTCCTGCTCCTCTGAGAGCGGCTGTGCCCACAGTGGAGACGCAGGAGGGAAGGAGGAGGAGGGGAGGGAGTGGGAGAAGATGGGGGGAGAGTGAGGAGAAGGGAGGGGTAGGGGAGGGGGAGGAAGATCCCCAAGGTCAGAAGCGTCTGCATCTCACTCCTAATTCAGGTGATGCAGGTGAGTCTGGACACAGCGGGTAACAGAAACTATGGGCTCGTTTTCTGTTGTCCTGGTCTCTTCCTTGGATTGCTTTTGCTGCATTTTGCTCCATTTCCCCACTTCCAGCCTCTCTTCACCCCCTTTCTAAATTCTCCTTCCTCTCTCCAGTCCCCCTCCTCACCCAGAGGCAAGTGATGGTGATGGATGTGGGCTTGGTTTTAGATTAGGCAAGCTGGGGCCCCGGGGTGTCCTGAGTACCTGCCTTTGCGGCCACCTCCTCTTTCAGGCAAAGACAGGGACACACTCCTCCCTCTGTCCGCCCCGCACGCCAGCACCGTTGCTCGGCTGCCTTGTCTCCACCTGAGCCGTTTCAACAGCAAAGGCAAAATACCACAACCTCCCCGCTCCTTTTATAAATGTCTTTCTCTTCGTGCCAGCGGGCTGGGATAAACCAGACCATGGAAAAGGGGAAGGTGGAAAGGAATCTTCGGGAAAGAGGGCACCCTTTGGAAAACAAGAACTATCCAAGTACCAGGTGTGAAGGTTTTAAATAGAAACCCGCTTACACTGCACTTAGAATAACAACAGCTGGCACTTTGAGGCCCCAGTTCTTTTCAGAAGACTAACATTTAACTTCCAGACAATTCTGGGACAGCTTAACATCACACAAGTTCACCGTAGCAAATCTACAGCTCGGTGGCCCATTCTGTCTGTGTATCTCAAGCCTCCAGGTTAGGGGTCTGTCTTCTCAGTCACACGCTAAACCTCACAGCCCAAAACATGCACGATGGCTACTTTTCAAAATGCAGCCATACATGGGAATTTAATGACATCAAATCCTTAAAAATGTGGAAACTTTGATTTCAAAATACTTGATGGGTTTAGGCATTTTGAACCCCTTGACTGGCAGCGACTTTGCTTACGGTTCGTTTCTGTGGCTGAGACCGGCTCGTGCTTAGGAGGCATAACCAGGTATTCACACAGGCCGGTCTTGGCACTGTCGACGGCTCTCTCTGATCTGGAAATATTTTCCCTTCAAACAGGAACAGAGAGGGTACTTCAGGGTCACTTGCAAGTTCACAAAAGACTTTTTCAAAAGAGATGACAGAGAAGGGGTTCTGATTTTTTGGTTGCATACCCGTGAGTTTTCAAATCATGGCGCTGCGGTGAGCCTCCGGCCCTGTTATGTCTCTGGGGCGGGAGGCTGGGTGCTTACCACGGGGTTACAGCTGGGCGGAGGAGGTGACGGAGGGCCCCGCTTCCTCCAGGTGTCCCTTACACAGACTTTCCAGTCCGGCTGCTGACTCAGGCGGCCGTCCCTTTTCCAGTGGCTTGGGCTGCAGCTCTCTCTGGAAAGCCGGCGTGCCGGCCACCTGCCTGCGTGGGGCTGCCTCGCTGACGGCTTCACTGGTCAAACGGCTCTGTTAACAACCAGGGGAGGGTGACAGCATTTCGAATGCATTTCCCCCTTAGGAACTCATAAAAAGACAGGACAAACTGGCCCCACTGGAGCAAACGTCTGCATCCCTTAGTCACAGGAGGCTCTGCCTCTCCTCAGGGACGACCCCACTGCCCCATGTCTGTGCGTGAACTCAGAGGGGCAGCAAGGACGAGGAGAGAGGAACGTGACACAGCATTTGCCCAGCTCCTCAAATCTCTCCCAGG
The DNA here is from genome assembly GCA_963575035.1 of Avahi laniger. NCBI lineage: Eukaryota > Metazoa > Chordata > Mammalia > Primates > Indriidae > Avahi > Avahi laniger. Next base: position 46,933 of record CAUYSK010117223.1, read on the forward strand.
AATCAGAAGACACAGTGGTTCCCTTGAGCTTAAGGAATCTGCTTAATTCCTTGGAGTAGAATGAATTCCTCAGTCACTGGGGAAATGTTTGCAGAAGCCCCGAGCACCTAGACAAATGCCAGGCGTGTAGTGGGCGCTCAACAGACACTGCCGAGTGGACGTGCCAGGCGCTGTTCTGGGCACTGGCTGCAGAGCTGGCACTCCAGTGGGGGAGGCAGATGAGGACCAAGACAAGTAACATGTGCTATTTTATTTACTTACTTTAGATACAGGGTCTCACTGTGTCACCCGGGCTGGAGTGCAGTGGCAAGATCATAGCTCACTACAGCCTCGAATTCCTGGATTCAAGTGATCCTCCTGTCTTGGCCTTCTGAGTAGCTGGGACTATGGGCAAGTGTCACACGCCTGGAAAATTTTTAAATTTTCTGTAGAGATGAGATCTCATTACATTGTCCAGGCTAGTCTCAAACTCCTGGCCTCAAGTGATCCTCCTGCCTCGGTCTCCCAAAGTGTTGGGATTATAGGTGCTAGCCACTGTGGCTGACCACTGTGTGCTTCTTTAGACGGGGATAAAAGCTAGGTGGAAATCATGGGTGGAGGGGGGGCACGCATGGCAGGGTCCCGGGAAGAGGGTGTTTGGGACGGCCTCACTGCTAAGGGGCAGGTGAGTAAACACTGAAAGGAAGGGAGGGAGGGAGCCGTGTGGATGACCCGGGAGAGAGTTCCAGCTGGAGGGAGTGGCATGTACCACGGCCCTGAGTTGGAAGTGTCTGGTGTGTGCGAGCATTGTGCACTGAGAGGGCAGAGGGCACAGCCGTGAGGCCAGAGAGGGTGAAGGAAAGAATTGTGTTTAGAGCCTGCTAAGGCTTGAACGTGTCCCCCAAAGTTCATGTGCTGGAAACTTGATCCCCAATGCAGAGCTGTTGGGAGGTGAGACCTTTCAGAGGGGTTTACTCACGAATGGATTAATGCCAATATCTCCTGAGTGGTTCCCTGTAAGAGGAGGGGTTCAGCCTCTTTTCGTCTCTCTTTTTCTCCCTCCCATTCCTGCCCTTCTGCCTTTCACCATGGGATGGATGATGCAGTAAGAAGGCCCTCACCAGATGCCGGTGCCTTGATCTTGAACTTCCCAGCCTCCAGAACTGTGAGAAAGACATTTTTGTTCATTATAAATTACCCAGTCTCAGGTACTCTGTTAGAGCAGCACAAAATGGGCTAAGGCAGACCCCCATCTTCAAAAACTTCCAGAAGCATATTCAAGGGGAAAGATCATTACTATAAGATGATATGACAGTGACAACGTTAGACAAAACAAGCTACAAAATAACCCGTGTTGGGGTAAGTAACAGGATCAGGTAGCTAGAGCTTCTTGGGTGTGAGTGAGGTTGTTTGGGCTCCAGAGGACGGCACGCAGAGAAGTGATCTGTGACTGAAATCACACAGCGGGCCCTGCGGACCCCATGGTCTGCCGACCCTCAAGCGAGGAGAGGTATTCTCAAACCTCCTATGGCACCTGGATCAACCCTTTAGATAAGAGAGAGTGGAGTCTTTATCCTAAAATGACAAGCATCTCCTTCGGTTGAGGTCAAAGGAAGACAGAGCTCACCTCTTTACACCTGGGCCATATCTCCTTCATATCATTCTAGTTTTGTATTTACATCAACGACCGTTGGTCTCACTGTCCTCCTGTTAGGACACCCAGCCGCCAAACTCTGACTCGTTAGCGCTGAAAAAGAGAAAGCTTTCTTACCAAATCTGCCTTTGCCTCCGGTGCCTAAACCATCTCCGAGTCCAGATTTCCCCCCGTGGCACCGTTCAGATTTTCCTAGGTGAAACCATCCCAGCACATGGTGCCCATGATTATTTTGGGATCCAGACCAAATCGCTGTCACTTAGCCTCCTGCCACCTGACCGTGCTAAGATGAAGTGACTGCCGCAGGGCTGAGATGGAGAGCTCGGCCACTTCAGACTTCGGCCGCGCGCTCCCTCACTGCCACCGTCCTGCTGAACAGCTCAGGACTTGGACAAACAGGTCGATGATACTTCAGCCCTTTGCTGCGTCTGGTCACTTGGAGCTGAGCCTGTCGCTGCTGTGGAGGGCCACCTTTCCCCGCTGCCCTGTTTTCCCAGGAACCTCTGTGAACCCAGAGAACGTCACTCCATAAATGTGTGTTCTTCAGATACGTATTTTGAGCCCTTGTGAGCTTTTGTTTTTGTTTTTGCCAGTGTGGGGGGGCTGGCCAAGAGGACACTGTGGCCTGTGGGACATCCTTACCTTTGGAGGTGGCTTCCATGGCACTCTGAGTCACTCTCACAGCACACAAATGGAGCCATCCTGGAATAAATGCTTTTTTCTTTTAACAAAACCCTACCCTGTTTCCTGGCAGTTTGAAGCTCACGAGGGGGTGATCCAGGAGCAAGGTGTTGCAATACCAAGGGGGCAGGTCGAAGGAGGGACTGCTGGGCCACGGGAAACTCGGCTGCGACCTCATCGTGCCGAGGCTGCAGCCTGGGCTGGGTCCGCTTCTACAGGGAACAGTGAGAAGAGCCGGGGTCCAGACAATGCCAGGGAGGGCAGCGGACCGGGGGAGCGGAGAAGGCCGCCCCGGACGCCCTGACGAACTGGATCAGATGCTAGTGGGAACGCTGTCTGCTGACCGGCAGCTCCGATGCCTCTGCTGAAACCCCAGCTGTGCTGGGAACTGACCTCATTCATGAAGTAAACATTGAATCAGACACCGGCAGCCTAACCCTGGTTGAGTGGAAATAACATGGACGTTTCCATAATTATGAAGCTGCCAATTGGATTTGGCAAGAGAATCTCTAAATATGTCAATCGGAATGAGTTCATTACCTTCTCTTGCCAACTTAATCAGAAGCCAGTTTTCTTGTTGCGGTTGAAATTATTTGTATTAAAATGCTTTACTTACATTTGAGCTTTTATATTCCAAATAATGTACTGGAAAGCAGCGTAGTCTAGCAACTGGAAGACAATATTGGGAATCCGTCGGTTGGCGCCCAGTGCTGGCCACATCGGGAGCGCTTTGTGCCAGCAGTAACCGCACTCGGCCTCGTAATCCTGTTCTTGGGAGGCGGGGGCCGTGCAGCAAGGTCCTGTCTCATGACACAAGCCGGGTGAGAGTCCTGGTCCCGGTATTTGCGTGTGAGGTCCTTGCGGCCACAGACACTGCAGGTTTACACAGCCCGCTTGGCATTGCGTAGAGGCTGTGCACCCAAGACACAGGCTCGGCACGCCCTTGACCTCCCTGCTCACCTCACGCCTTCCTTTTCACACGGTTCATGCAGGAGACCAAGGAGCTAGTCTGTTACTCCATGGTGGCCGAGACCACTGTTTGCTATGCAGTTTCACAATGTGGAGGAGAAACAGTTGCCATTATTCTCATTTACTGACACTGCCTGAGTTCAAACCCCAGCTCGAGCCCTTGTAAGGAGGGTGACCTGGGGCAGGTTACTTAACCTCTTTTCCATGTCTCAATTTCCTCATCTATAAAAAAAGACGAAGACAGCACCTACCTTATGGAGTGCTGGAGGATTAAAGCACTGAGAACAAAGTAAGAGCTCAGGAGGGATTAGCCTTTGTCTTAGTCTGTGTTGCTCTAACAAAATACCACAGACTGGGTAATTTTTAAACAACAGACATTTATTTCCCAGAGTTCTGTGAGAATCCACCATTAAGGCACTGGTGTTTGGCGTCTGGCGAGGGCCTATCTTGCCGCAACCTCACAGGAGTCAGGAGGGCAAGAGGGCCAAACTCACTCCCTTGAGCCCTTTTATAAAAAAAGGCACGTGGCCAAGTGTGGTGGTTCACGCCTGTAATCCTAGCAGTTTGGAAGGCTGAGAGAGGAGGATTACTTGAGGCTGGGAGTTCAAGACCAGCCTGGGCAACATAGTGAGACCCCCGTCTCCATCAAAAAAAAAAAAATTAGCTGGACATGGTGGCATGCGCCTGTAGTCCCAGCTACTTGGGAGACTGAGGCAGGAGGATTACTTGAACCCAGGAGTTTGAGGCTGCAGTGAGATATGATGATGTCACTACATTCTAGCCTGGGAGACAGAGAGAGACCCTGTCTCTAAAAAAAGGCATCTAATCACCTCCCCAAAGGCCCCACCTCTCAATATCACCAGCACAGGGATTAAGTACAACATGAATTTTGGACGGGACACATGAATTTTGGAGGAGGTACCATCATTCAAACCACAGCAGCCCTGGTTATCATACTATTGTTATTTGTCTGAATGAGAAGAACAGACAACATGGAGTGGCTGTTTGAGAAATTTACAAAGGGTAAATCAACAACTACATTCCAGGCATGGTGATAAGAAGCCAGGTGACCAGAGCTATGACCAATGCACCATGGCACTTAAATCAGTTACCCAGTTTCTCTTTTAATTCCTTTATCTGTTCCATGGGGCTCATGTTTACTGTTCCTTCTGTAGAATAGTCTTGTCTGATTGTTGATGTTGAAGTAACTCAAAGGAAGGTGCCATAATGTGTTCTCACTTCCTTTGGACACGGTTCTGTTGCTGCTTATTTTCCTTGTCGTGCCCAGAGCTGAAGGGAATGGCACACACCCATATAGGCCCCTCCGGCAGGGCCGTGGAAGCTGTTTGTCAGCTCATGACTTCTGGGGTTGCCATGTGTCAGCCTCACAAAGATCTTTCTCCCCTCGAACTAAGCTATCCTCCCTGGTTCCTTCCAACGCTGTCACAGCTACTAATGGACCCTCCTCCCAGCACCCAGGCCCTCTGTCCACGTCTGGAGGAGAGGAGGCGTTCTCAGTGACTTATGCCTTGGTGGTATGAAAGAAAACCGACCCAGGGCGACAGAACCAAAGAGTCTTGGCATGGAGCGCTGAGCACTTCTGACGTCCCAAGATGCTTTGCAGAATCGTGGAGAATGGAAGCCAGTGCCCTCACTTTAAAATATACGAACTGGATAAACTGAAGGCTGATGAGCCTAGTGTTGGTCCTGGGTAAATTCCGGAGCAGAGAATCAAATGAATAGTTGGCTCACATGTAGAAGGGGTGACCGTTAGGGTCAACACTTATTCTCAGAGGAATGTCTTTGTGATAGTTCCACTGGATTAGTAAGCAGGACGAATACCTTATCATGGTGCCATCACTTGTATCAATGATTTGGCTGTTTCTCATGAAAGCCTTGTGGACAAAACAGTGACAAAAAGGCTGCTAGATCCTGAAGGTAGATCTCTGTGAAAGGTGATGTTATTTACCCAAGGCCACACAGCTAATTAGGGCCAAGGCTGCAGTCTGTGCCCAGGCCCTGTGTCCCAGATAAAGGCTCCTTACACTGTCCATGACTCCCCCGACCATGGTGAGGTGGAATTGTAACAGCCGATGGGACAGTGTCGTCTCAAGGCATCCTCTAGTGGCATGCCAAGCAGTTCCATTCTTGGCCCTGAACTCTTTAACATTCTATCACCAACTTTGATAAGTCCAAAGATAACTGCCCATCAACTGTGCAAATAACAGCAGTCTGGGAAGGAAGGCCAATACACTGGAACTGCAGGATCAGCATCCAAAATTATCTCAACAGGAAGGAATGATTGGTTGAATCCAACAAGATAAAATTTAACTGGAATACATGTAAGGTCCTGCATTTAGCTCCAAAACTCGATTGCAAAAGTATAGGATGTGGTTGGAAAACATGTCCAATCTCACCCGTAATCAAAGAAATGCAAATTAAAGCAACTATGAGATAAATATTTTTCTCTATCAGATTGGCAATGATTAAAAGAATGAAAATTCCCCATGTTGGTGGCTAGGGTGTGGGGAAATAGGCTCTCTTGTAAACCACTTGTGGGCGTATAAGCAAAATCTCCCTTTCTGGAGGGTAGTCTGGAAATATAGAGCACAAACTTTGTCCCAGAAGTTTCATTCACAGAAATGCATCCAAAGGCAAATATGAAAAGATTTATGTACAAGGATATTCATAAAGGCACTATTGAGAAAAGAAGAAAACACTCTTTTTTTGTGGGGTGGAGTGTTTAGTTTGGGAACAGAAGACTGGGAGGCCCCAGAAGCATACCACACAGCTATTGTCAAATACTTGATGCCACAAAGAGGAGGGATCAGGGTCTCTGTAGCACCTGAAGGCCAGACCAGGACTTACAAGAGATAGATTTGGCCTAATACTACAAAGCAGATTCTAACAAACGATTCTGTTCAAAATTAGGATGGGCTTCCTTGTACATCCCCAACTACTGGCAGATGGCCCTCTGTCAAGGATGTGGGGGAGGACAGTTAGAGTTCTTTAGCCATTGGGATAAAATGCCTGTCTTGGTTCCTTCTAACACAAAGAGCCACTGAATCTTTGCTGCATTAAACCAACAAAAGGTAGAGTCACCACTCCAGTTGAAGGGTGATGGGTGTTCACGTCAGGTTCCAGTTCTAGATACTGAGTTCCAGGAATGAAACAAGAAACCTTCCTGCTGCCCAATGCGACTCTTACTGAAAGTCTGCAGGAAGTGACGCCCACCCCCTACCCCTGCACCAAATCTCTCAGGAGTATCTGCTGCACATCAGCACCCTGATGGTAAACTTAAGGGAAGCTTTTATCTGAGCCTGAAGAAAAGAAATAAAAGATGAATGCTCGGCCGGGCACAGTGGCTCATGACTGTAATCCTAGCACTCTGGGAGGCCGAGGAGGGTGGATTGCTCAAGGTCAGGAGTTCGAGACCAGCTTGAGCAAGAGCAAGACCCCGTCTCTACTAAAAACAGAAAGAAATTATCTGGACAACTAAAAAAATATATAAAGAAAAAATTAGCCGGGCATGGTGGTGCATGCCTGTAGTCCCAGCTACTTGGGAGGCTGAGGCAGGAGGATCGCTTGAGGCCAGGAGTCTGAGGTTGCTGTGAGATAGGCTGACGCCACGGCACTCACTCTAGCCAGGGCAACAAAGTAAGACTCTGTCTCAAAAAAAAAAAAAAAAACTGAGGGAATTTGTCACCACTAGACTGGCCTTAAATGTGTATTTTAAAACCTGGCTTGTCAGTTTGCCTATATTTTAACTTACACAGGTGGCATTTTAATACTTTATTCCACAAAGATGTATCGAGCACCAGATGTGTGCCTGGCACGTGTAACCTATGTGTCTTTTTACTTCACTTCCATCTTTACACCAAAAACTTCTGGGCCCACCTCTACACCCCAGGTGCCCTGTGCTCAGGTGCGTGGCTTGCGCAGAGCTCCATCAGCTGGGGAGGAGGATTTGGCAAAGGGGAGCTGCCTCGTCTGTCTGATACATACACATATGGGAAGAATGTGGGAAACTGCCAATCAGGGTCAACATGTGCGTGTTTCTAATGCCAGGCAAGGACAGATTTCTTCGATTCATTAGGTCAACTGAGAAAGTCTTAACTATTCTGAGCAGAGAAATGCTAACAGGAGATTATGTTAAGAGGCATAGGAGTAAGATGTTAGGCTTGGGGTGTGTGTGTATATGTTTGGGGGGTGGGGATAGTTAAGAAGGGACCCCGGGGCACCAGGGGAAGGGGAGCAGAGATTCGGAGGACAGACCCTCCCGCCTGGGTGACAGCTGCACACAGCCTTACGGGAGCCCTGGCGCCCCCCTCCAGCCCCACCCGGCTCCTCTTCCTGCTCTGCCACAGCCGGGAGGCACTTTGCTTCCCTTCACTTGTAAAAAGGGAAAGCTTCACTTTCTTTTACTATGAATTTATCCACACTGTCCAAATTTGAAAGATCTGGAAAAGCATCACCATACCTGTAGAAAACCATTGTTCAGGTTTGGAAGGAGTTTTGATTGTTGTTCCTTTTCTGTGTGCGGTTGACATTTTTACATGGAAATCCATGTGGATCTTGAATTTTTCACTTGAGTAGTGTATGAAAATCATTTTTCCATGATGTTATGTAGTCTTGATAAATAATTTTTTAAATAGTTTTCTTTTTTTTTTTTTGAGACAGAGTCTCACTGTGTTGCCTGGGCTAGAGTGCCGTGGCGTCAGCCTAGCTCACAGCAACCTCAAACTCCTGGGCTCCAGCGATCCTCCTGCCTCAGCCTCCCGTAAATAGTTTTATATTTTTAGAGAGACTTTTTACCTGGGTTTCCTGAATTCCGTATTCCCTAAGCATGGTTTCAAACGTTTCCTTTTTTACGAATAATGCACACACGCCCCTATCTACCCATCAATCTATCACCTATCAAGAGAAGGCGAGGATGGGAGAGAAGACGGAGGAGGCGATGGAGGAAGATGGAGGAGGAGAGGGGAGGAGGAGGAAGGGGGCAGGAAGGGAGGAAGGCTGCTCCTTCCCGTAGCGAACGCGTCCGGCGGCGGCGAGACCCTGCCCGCGGGCTGCGGCGCCGGCCCCGCCCTCACACTGCGGACTGCGCGGTGCTGCAGTGGCGCTTGGCCTCGGCCTCGGGCGGTCTCTGGCGCCCCCTGCCGTTCACATGGCAAAGGTGGGCCGAGCCGGCTGTTCCTCAGTCCCCTCTCCCTTCTTCACCTCCTCCTCCATTTTGCTTCTCCACAGCTTTCGCTTCGCCCCTCCATCCCCTGCGCCTCTCCACTCCTCCGGGTGTTAATTTAGGGGTTCCCCGAGCCTGAAGAGCCCCTTGCGGCACCAGCTGCCGTCGTTAGGCCCCGGGCAATCAGCGGGCCGAGGGGCCCGGGCTCCAGGCTCCTCCCGGCGCTGCGGCGGGAGAAGGGGCTAATCTTGAGCCGCTGCCCGGACCCGCCTGGGCCCAGAGCCCCTCGTTGTGGTTCTGGGTCTCTCGCTCTCTGTGGTCCCGGGAGGAGGTGCCAGAAACGACTGAACCTGGGTGCAATAGGGGGACCGCACAGCTGCAGCCCCCAGGAGGAAGAGGGACATGAGGGCCAGAGGCCTCAGGTCTCCGGAGCTGGGGACCTGCCACTTCTTGGCCCAGGATCTTGAAAATGTCCGAGAGTGGCACCTTGAGACAACGGGATAACTGTTCAGGAGTGGGCAGAGGGGCTTGTGGGGGACAGGAGGCAGCCACCTCCCTGCGTCCTTTGCACTCTTTGTACCCTTTGCGGGTCTCCAGAGCTCGAGCTGCCAGGGATGGAACCCCCACTTACCCACCCTCCCCGTCTTCAGAATAACCTTAAATCCAAACCGGGCTCCTGGCAGTAGGGCCTTCTCTAGGTCCAACTACCAGGCTGAGTGAATCCACGCGGGGCCGGGAGGGACCTCAGTGACCCTCCACAAACCCTGTATCAAGTCACCCCAAGTGGGATCCAATTAGCATTCTGTCTCACCTGGAGTCACCACTTACCATGCTTCTGCGTGCCTCTGTTTGCTTGGACCAGGCTATTTACCCTGCAGTCCCAGACCAGGGACTGGATCACTGATTCGAGTCTCCAGGAACCGTTTTCCGGCAGAAGACGACCCCGACCCCCCTAGCAGCCAGACATGAGGGTTGATTCCAGAACCCACCCAGCTCCTGCCCCAGGGACCCCACAGATTTCCCAAGCAGAGCCAGTTCCCTGGGAGGGCTGCCTGGAGGAGGAGGAGAGTGAACACTGGAGCCCAGCGATTTCAGCGGGGCCACTGATTCATTCACAAAGCTTAGATCTTGGAGCTTAGACATGTAACTGAAACTCACAAAGTCTCAGGATCCACGCATATTTTTCCATTTATTCTAGCCACACATTTCACCAAGTACAGTCACCCCTCGGTAACCGTGGAGGATTGGTTCTAGGCCCTCCACGGATACCAAAATCTGCAGATGCTCAAGTCCCGGATATAAAATGGCATAGTATTTGCATATAACCTACACACAACCCCCCTTATACTCCAAATCAACTCTAGAATACTTACGGTACCTGATGCAATGTAAATGCTATGTAAATAGTTGTTATGCTGTATTATTTTATTTGTATTATTTTTATTGTTTTTTTCCCCCAAATATTTCTGATCCTCCATTGGTTGAACCTGAGGATGGGGAAGCAGGGCGAGCTGTATGTAGAGCTCCCTGGGGAATAGGAAGGCGCTTGAGGCAGGAAGGAAGCTGACATTACAGCCAAGCGCAGTGAGGGACCTTGAGGGGCCTGTGGGAGGCATGTGCAGGGAAGCTGGGGGCGCTGGGGAGGGCTGCTCAGTTCCATCAGAGAAGCAAGAGGGCGCCGGAAAACCCTGCTGCCAAGTCACCTTAGAATTAAGCTGTGGGAGGTGAGAAGGGATTTGCCCTGGAGATGGGGAAAGGGCTGGGCTTTCTTGGCAAGGAAAGCAGGTGTGCAGTGGCCCCAGGGCGTGTTCCAGCTGTCACGTCCAAGGCTGCCTGGGAGCAGGGGAGGTGGGCGAGGGGGCAGTATCCGGAGCCTGGCCACAGCACGAGGAGTAGAGGAAACGTTTAGTCAGACTGGTGTTTGGGAAGGTTGACCACTGGCAGTGCGGAGGGGGCGCCTCGGGTGGGGGCAAGATAAGGGTTGGGTTAAGGGTGAGATCAGTCTGCTGTTGAGGCCCTGAAATAGACACGGATGATCTTTCTGCCTCCGGAGGACTGATTTTCACCAAGTTTGCCCCCCTCGGTGCAACCCAGTGACAATTTAAAAATACTCCAATGCTCCGGGAATCTGAGGATGAGTCACTCGTTAGGATTTCTGCGGAAGTATTTGACCCAAGCCATTTGTGAGTCAAGTTGGTGTTATTTCTTTAGAGATTTCTTCTCCCAGGAGAGGCTGATGACTACCCAGAGTTCTGCCTGTCGGTTTGGGGGTCTCATCTGGTCAGTGACCCACAATCTCTCCAGCTCGACATTATTGCTGAGTGGAGAGTGTCTGTCTTTCCCCCGTGTCTCAGGTCCCAGGCAGGACCTGGGTAACCGAGGGGCCGGGGCTGGAGCAGGCCGGGCCCAAGGAGCAGGTTGGCACCTCGAGAGTTTCTGTGTTCCCTCAGAATCTGAGGTACTAATGCTTCTTGTAACGAGGTAGAGCCCAACCTCCTTAAAAGTGACTTCGTTCCTACTCGTATTTAACCGATCTCAGGGGGGGTCGGCAAGGTGTAGAGGAGGGAGGAATAGCAGGACTGAAGCTACCTAACACCTCCCTCATGGCCTTTGACCCAACTCTTAGGTGCCATGCCTGTCACCTGTTGATGTGCTTTGCTATCATTTGTGTGCTTGACTAAAGTTTGAAATGCTGTAACTTTGTCCATAAAGACGAAAGTCTGGAAGCAAAGAGAACAGTTAGGAAATGAAAATCACAGAGGGGACAGGGGACGAAGGCTTGAATGAAGTCAGGAAGTGTGGGGCGGCAGCTGCCACACACTCCCTGACAAGCTTCTGGGGAGTTTTCAGTTAGTTAAGCTACAGAAAAGCAGCCAACATGGCGCCTGGCACGTAGGCGTCAAATAAGTGCTGGGCTGCCGCCCTCCCCTCTCTGAGGCAAGTTCTGTCAGAAAGCAGGTGCGTGGCTGCTCTCTGTGGGCATAAGCCAGGATGAAGGCCTGGTCCAAGTTCCTCGGGGGAGACAGGATTGTCTGACCCCACTTGCCTGCCGGGGGCTCCTCTGTTGTAACTGCTCAGGGCCTTCCTGACCTCGGTGTGAGTGGCCTCAGCCTGGGCACGGGCTGCTACTTGGGGCCTCGTCCTTGCTCTCCCTTGTGGAGAGTCAGCCTGAGGTTGGGCCAGTGTGGCAACATGAGCTGCCTCCTTGTCCTTTCTCCTCGGCTCTTCCCTCCTCACTACCATCCCAACCAAGAAGAAAGGTCCGCCTGCCCCCACCCCGCATAGGCTCCCTGCCCCGCTGTCCGATGGAGAAGGACGCGGTAACATGTGGTGTGACCCCAGCTCCGGGTACTCTCCTCATAGCTTGCACACATGACAGTCCCCTGCCCTGAGCTGGTGCCACACCATCAGCTCTGCAACAGTCACCCTGAGCTCCTGCTGATCCTTTGCCTCCAGCTCCGGGGTCCTGCTGGCCCAGGCCTCAGTCCTGAGTCTGTCTTCTGGGGCTCTGGAATCACAAGGAAGGAACAGCAGACTTCTCTGTCCCTGAGGACACCATGTCAGGATGGCCCAGGGTCAGGCCAGGACATGAACACTCCTGCTGCAGTAGGAGTAACAGCTCATCACTTTCCGGTTGAAAAATTTCCACTTTTCCATTTTTCCCTTTAGCTACGTGGCCACAGAAGAAGTATTACTGGGCTCAAGGGCATAACCCTCCTCAAGGTCTTTTATTCAGCTGCCAAATTTCTTTCCTAGTGAGTTCTTTTATACTCCTAACCTGCAGTACAGTCCATCTTCAGCACTGAGGATCATTATTTCTAAACGAAATCAGCATTGAAAGAGTAAGAATGAACCCACAGAAGAAAGCACAGAGGAATTTTACACACAGGAAGAGCTGCAGGAATCAGGGCCCTGGGGACATGGACCTGCAGCCAGGCAGTAAGGACACCACAGGCAGATCAATGAAAAGGCGGGAATGGGAGGGGAGGGGAAGATAGGATGGTTAGAAGGGGCCAGAACAGGAACATCCTTGAATTCCAGTTGAAGGAGTTCGGGCCACTTTTTGGAGATGAGGAAGAGCAATTGAATGGCTTTCAGCAGGAAAATGATCTGGGAATATTTGTCTTGAGATTGGATGCCCCGGGCTGCAGTGCTGAGAGTGAATGGGAGAGGAATCCTGAACAGAAGGGCGTCTTAGTCTGCTCGGGCTGCCGTAGCAAAGTACCACACACTGGGGGCTTCAACGACAGAAATGTATTGTCTCCCAGTTCTGCAGGCTGCAAGTTCGAGATGGAGGTGTCAGCAGGGTTGGTTATTTCTGGGGGCTGTGAGGGAGAATCTGTTCCATGCCTCTCGGCCAGCTGCTGGTGGTTTGCTGGCAACCTGAGGCATTTCTTGGCTTGTAGAGGCATCGCCCTGATCTCTGGCTTCATCTCTGCATGGCATCCTCCCTGTGTGCGTGTCTGTGGCCAAAGTTCCACTTTGTGTGAAAACACCAGTCAGATCGGTTTAGGGCCCACACTACTAAGCTCATTTTAACTTGATGACCTCTGTAACGACCGTATCTCTAAATAAGGTCATATTCTGAGGTACTGGGGATTAGGACTTCAACATATGAATTTGCGGGGGACGCAATTCAACCATGACAAAGAGGGAGAATAGATTAGGAGCCCAGGACTTGAACTAGAGCCATGGTGTGACAGACAAAAAAGAGAGACTAGAACAAAATTCATTTGAGGATGTAAAATCCACAAGTTTTGCTATTTCATGAAATGTGGGCAAAGGAGAGTTCAACTTCTAGGTTTGTGGTACCTCCGTTTCAGAGTTATTTGAGTGTTAGTACCAGAGGAGGACAGGGGAGGGGAGTGGAGGGGATTGGACAGTAAGGTGACAGATCATTCTAGATATATCGAGCCTGAAATATCTCTGGGACATTCCCATAGGTCAAGCAGGAGAGGAGATTAGAGCCTGGAGACATATTTGGTATTGAGAAGCATGTAGGTAGAAGTTGAAAACAATGAACAAGGATGTAACTGCCCAAGGAAATCAGGTAGAGAGAAGACAGAAGTTCAAGAACAGAAGGCAAGGGAACCCTCAGATATAAAGACTTCTTAGTATCAGAAGTTCACTTTTTAAAAATTCCAGGGAGAAGCTACCTTCCATGGAAATGTTCAATCTGTGAGAACAAGAACTCTGATTGCTCACTGCTATGTACTCAACTACCTAGAATAGTGCCTGGCACAGAGTAGCTGTTCTGTAATTATTTGATGAATAAAATGGGTTTTTTTTTTTTTTTTTTTGGAGACAGAGTCTCGCTCTGTTGCCTGGGCTAGAGTGCAATGGTGTCATCATAGCTCACAACAACCTCAAACTCCTGGGACTAGAGGCATGCACCACCATGCCTGGCTAATTTTTTCTATATATTTTTAATTGTCCGATTAATTTCTTTGTATTTTTAGTAGAGATGGGGTCTCGCTCTTGCTCAGCCTGATCTCGAACTCCTGACCTTGAGCGATCCTCTTGTCTCGGCCTCCCAGAGTGCTGGGATTACAGGCGTGAGCCACCGTGCCCGGCCTGAATAAAACATTGGATGAGCTACTCAAAGAGAGGCGTATGAAAAATCAGGAGCTCAGTGTCCCAGGGGCAGTGGGATTGATTCCTTCACCTCTCCTGTGCCTCGCTCCAAAAATATCATTCTTCTGTGTTACTGACTTCAATGACTTTTAAATATAAGCTATTTCTAAAAGATTTTTAAACTTGGTTTGCAACATCTCCACAAAAATTTTCAACAAAAAATATTTGTGCATGGTGTTGGAACAGATGTTATAAATCAACTAGATCTTGTTCTTCGAATGGAAAGTCTCACATATTAACTCACAAGAATGATCAGAGAAATAAAACTACTATATACCATTTATAGATAAATGTTCACAGCAGCTTTTTTTTTTTTTTGAGACCGAGTCTCTCTCAGTTGCCCAGGCTAGAGTGCAATGGTGCAATCATAGCTCACTGCAATCTCAAACTCCCAGGTTCAAGCAACCCTCCTGCCTCGACCTCCCAAGCAGCTGGGACTACAGGTGTATACCACCACAACTGGATTTTTTTTTTTTTTTGTAAAGTTGGGGTCTTGCCATGTTTCACAGTCTGGTCTTGAACTCCTGGACTCAAGCGATCCTCTCACCTCGATCTTTCAAGGTGCTAGGATTACAGGCATGAGCCACTGTGCTCCGCTGAAAGAAGCCAATCTTAAAAGGCTGCATACCGTATGATACCAACATTATAACATTCTGGACAAGGCAAAACTATGGGAACATTAAAAAGATCAGTGGTAAATTCTGTTTTAAAAATAGATAGCATCTACAATAACAGCCAAAAATATGAGGATCTATAAATAAATCTGGGAAAAACTATGAAATAATTATAATCATTAATGTTGCCTGCACTACTCCAAGTACATTATGTGCATGTCTACTCCTCAAAGCAGTCCTATGAAATAAGTACTATTATTATCCCCAATTGGCAGATTAGTATACTGTGGCACCGAGGTGAAGTGACTTTCCCGTGGTCAAACACCGGGGCAGAGCCAGGCTTTGGACTCATGCAGTTGTCTCCAGAGTCAACTTTTATTTTTATCTCCAGGCCAAATTATCCCTAAAGAAATTGACAGTTACGCCACATTCATCCACTAAAAGAATCACTGTCAGGTAAGATTTCGAATCTCATCAAATGAATCTTAAATTCAATGCAATTTCAGGCAAAATCTTTTACAAAGATTTCCTGAGGAACTTCACAAGCTGACTTTAAAAATTTATTGAGAAGTGTAATGGCCTAAAACAGTCTTTAAAAAGGATGAGATGGGGGAAATTGCCTATAAGATTTCAAGTTTTTTTTTTTTTTTGAGACGGGGTCTCACTCTGTCGCCCAGGCTAGAGTGCTGTGGTGTCATCGTAGCTCACAGCAACCTCAAACTCATGGGCTCAAGTGATCCTCCTGCCTCAGCCTCCCAAGTAGCTGGGACTATAGGTGCACACCACCACGCTCAGATAATTTTTCTTATTTTTTTGTAGAGACTGGGTCTCGCTCTTGCTCAAACTGGTCTCGAACTCCTGGGCTCAAGCAATCCTCCCACCTCAGCCTCCCAGAGTGCTAGGATTACAGGCATGAGCCACCGCGCCCAGCTCAAGATTTATTATAAAGACGTAGTAACCAAGGCAGTGTGATATTGTTGAAAGGAAATACAAACATCTCAAAGAAAGAAAAAGAAGAGTGCCTAGAAACAGACCTGTCTGAGCCACCGGACTTATGACAGAGGTGGACAGCAATCAGTGGGAACGGATGGATATTTTCATAAACAACTGGGACAACAAAGCATCCATGAGGGAAAAATATAATCAGATTCCTACTTCACACTTTACCTACAAATCAGGTCTAGGGGGATTGAAATGTAAATGTGAAACTCAAAACTTAAAAAATAGAAGAAATTGCAAGAGAATAGCTTTATAAATTCAGGGTGGAAAAGAATTCCTTAAATTACATACAACTACGCAAAGTACATAGGAAAGAATCATTTGATTCTTCTATATTCAAGTTTAAAATGTTTGTTAATCAAAACATACCATTTTTTAAAGGTAAAAATGCCACCCATGGAGTGGTATTTCAATGAAACCAAGAAAGGATTGATGTCCAGGAAATGTGTTGAGAGGAATAAGGCACACCGCGTGAGAACACATACGCCAACACCATTTATATAAAGTTTAAATGCTTGCAGAAATACTAAGTTCGGGGATTCATACAAATTTAGTAAAAGTGTAAAAAAGAAAAGGAATGCAGAAAAACAACTATGTCAGGGAAGTCTGTTTCTTGGAATGTGTACCCCCACCCCAGGCAGACGTCCAGGGTGGGTGTCTAGGGTTCTCCTCTGAGTCAGATACTCAAAAACCTCCATCCCTGGCGACCACCATCACTGGTGGTCCAGGGGGACCCAGGGAAGATACGGAGTCACATTGACCTTGTTGAGGGCAGAGGCCTCAGTGACTCCAGCAGGTGCTTTTCTCCTTCCCGTCTTCTTCCATCCTCCCCCATCTAACCTGTTGCATCTTCCGTGTGTCAAAGAAAAACCAGAGCTGTACAGTAATTAAAGTGGTAAAAAAAAAAAACATATTTTATTCATGGCTGTTGCAATAGGAGGAAAGAGACCTCAGTGTGGACCCCAGTGAGAATCTATAGCCAAGGAGCAGCGTGGGGGTCAGTGGACAGAAAATCACTCAGAGGAAACATGAGGGGTAAGGGGGATTCTGGCTAAAGTGACCTAACAGAATTCTTGCTGAAGGCAGGACAGGGGGATCAGACATCGCCTGGGGTGGGGGCGGTGCCGGGTGAGGAACCTGATCAGATATCGAGTGGGGTCAGATATGGAGGACGATCAGGTATGGAGGACAGGGGGTTCTGGCCGAACTGACTTACCAGTGTTCTTTGCCAAAACTGGATTTTACAAAGAAGTGCACAGATGGGCCCTAGGAGAAGGTTCAGGAGCCTGACTAAAGTTTGATCAAGTGAAGAATGTTTGTCAGGGGCACCCTCTACATACCCAGAGTGCCTGGTGGGCAGCTCTCCTGATCCCAGCTTAGCCAAGAACTGCAGATGCTCCAGCCGGTGTCCTCATTCCCAAAATGCAGACACTGTATCCGGTGCCTAGATGGTGGCTGGCACTTTCAAAGCCTTCAGTACCTTCCCTTTTATGAACTAAGGGATAAGGACTGACTGACCTGACCCTGTTGCCAAGGGCAAAAGTGCCAAGAGAGCAGCCAGGAACATCCTAGGCCCCTCTGAGCTGCAGGTGGCACCAAGGAGGGCTGCCCCGCCTCTGTGGGACAGGGAGTCAGGGAGGGAATGGGGAGTCCTGGAAAGGAGGGACTTGGGTGATTGATAAACAGCCAGCCAAGAGGCTGGGGGAGACCTCGAGGCTGGGAGAGAGAGGGTGACAGAGCGGTGAGACAAGGGAGGTGCTGGAGAGGGGGAGCCTGGTGCCCAGGGCTGGAGTAAGGTGCAGATGCGGGAAGAGGGGGGTGTCTCTGCTGTTCCAGCCACACCCCTTAGAGCCCAACACTGGCACTGACTTGACAGAGTGCAAGCGCGTGACTGGGTGCAGTGGGAAAGCACCAATGGCACGAGCAGGCTCCTTGCCTGTCCACAGAGCAAACTAAGGCGTGCATTGGTCCAGCTCTGAGATCTCTCAGGAACCCTTCCAGCTATGTGTGCAGTTGGCCAAGTGTAAGCTCGCCCCCAAAAGCAAGCCCATACTTTTTAGTGACCAAAGTCAGCCTGGTGGGGGCCTCAGGTGCTGTAAAGAAATGTCTTTGCTGTGACTGGGGTCACATCTAACCTTGTCTTTCACACGCCTTCTCTTAGGAAAAGCTGAGTTTTGCAGCCGGAGGAGCACGAGGAGGGTATCTGCTAGCACCATCGTGGTTTCTAAATACCGCTAAAGGATACAGGGCTCTTTGGAGAAGTGGCTGATTCCAGGGCTGGGGTAGGGAAAGACAAGATAAGCCTGGAACATTTTGGGCCAGAAAGTAAGGAAGTGCTCAAAGAATGATGAGGCCATGTCAAAATGATACAGGAGGCAGCTGGAAGAGGCTCTCATTGGGCCGAATCTGAACAATTTGGGCACCAAAATAAGTAATAACAGGACTTCCAGTCCCCGCCAGAGTGGAGTAGTCCCATTTCTCCCGAGTCTTGCCCCTCACAGCTGGAGTCTGTATACGCAGCACAATAAACAAGCATAGGAAGACTCTGAGGGGCGGAAAGAAGAAGGTGGACGCCTGGCGACCTCAGGGCTCAAGGAACCTCAGCTCCCTTATTGTCTCCCATGTATCCTGCAGGAGCCTCTGCTCCGAAACTGCCAACAGGCACAGACCAGAATAAAGGTCCAAGAAAAGCCCTTAGCGAAAGGTCTGGAAAAAGAGTAGCCTAACAACAGAAAACGTTTTGCATAATACCGGCCCTACGCTAGACAAACAGCAATAGAAAAACCAAACCCCACCCGCCCTACTCCCACGGTTTCACTGGTTTCATGGGGGAGCAGGGAGCTGATATTCTACACCACCCCAACCCGGAGCGTGTGAACCAGGGCTCCACCCCAGCCGGCATCAACAAACTAAACAAGGCAGTGTGAGTCAGGTCCAATGGGGATTCCACGGTCCCCTTGCCTCTGACGTCAGCAGGGCTTGGGGGAGGTGAGCTTACACCCGCACACAGAAGGGTGCCAGTAAGGAGATGGTGCCAGTCTATTTTGCTGGGAAATTGTCAGCAGACTGGGGGGCAGATGAATTTCCACCCATCTACAATGAGGAAGTGTAAGCGCTCCACCTTTGCTTGGCTGGTGTCCAAAGAGCCTAGTGGGAGGTTGAACATACATGTCTGCCTGGCCCTCCTCACTCTACACCTCAACAAGGGGAACCACTGGCCAAAAAAAAAAAAAAAAAACAAAGATTAAATTTCACAATATACTATCCCCCCAAAAGATTAAATTATAATATAATATCTAGTGTTCTGGGTACAATCAAAAATCACTTGTCATACTAAGAACCAGGAAAATCCACAACTTGAATGAGAAAAGATAATCAACGGACACCAGCACTGACATAAATCATGTGTTGGAATGATCTGTTAAGGATTTTTAAATAGCCACCATAAAATGCTTCAACAAGTAATTACAGATGTTCTCAAAACAAATGAAAAAATAAAAAATCCCAGCAAAGAAATAGAAGTTACAAAAAAGAACCCAAAGGAAATTACAGGACTGAAAAATTCAATAGCTGAAATCGAAATCTTGTTGGATGGGCTTGATAGTTGAGTGAGAGGCTAGAGGACAGAATCTGTGAACTCGAGGACAGATAAAAAGAATTTAACAAAATACGAACAGGATCTGTATGCTGAAAATTTTAAATGCTGATTAAAGAAATCAAAGAAGACCTGGCCAGGCACAGTGGCTCACGCCTGTAATCCTAGCTCTCTGGGAGGCCGAGGCGGGCGGATTGTTTGAGCTCAGGAGTTTGAAATCAGCCTGAGCAAGAGCGAGACCCCGTCTCTACTAAAAATAGAAAGAAATTAGCTAGACAACAAAACATATATAGAAAAAACTAGCTGGGCATGGTGGCGCATGCCTGTAGTCCCAGCTACTTGGGAGGCTGAGGCAGGAGGATCGCTTGAGCCCAGGAGTTTGAGGTTGCTGTGAGCTAAGATGACGCCACGGCACTCTAGCCTGGGCAACACAGTGAGACTCTGTCTAAAAAAAAAAAAAGAAATCAAAGAAGACCTAAATAAATGGAGCGATATATTGTGTTTGTGGATTGGAAGACATAGGAAAGATGTCAGTTCTCCCCCAGATTGATCTATAATAGGTTTGATAGGTTTAATGCTGTTCTTATCAAAATGCCAGTGAGATTTTTTGCAGATCAGCTTATTCTAAAATTTATATGGAAAATCACAGGTCCTAGAATAGCTAAAACAATCTTGAAAAAAGAATAAAGTGGGAAAAATCACTATACTCACTATGAAGGCTTGCTATAGAACTACAGTAATCAAGACAGTGTGGTATTGAAAGAGGGATAGACACATAGATAAATGGAACAAAAATCAAGAACTCAGAAATAGACCCATACAAATGTGCCCAACTGATTTTTGACAAAGATGCAAAAGCAATTCAGTGGAAGAAGGGTAGTCTTTCCAACAAACGATGCTGGAGTCATAGAACATCCACCAGCAAAACAAAAATAAAAACAAACACAGGAAAGAACCTGGACCTAAAATGCATTTTATACAAAAATTAACTCAAAATAAACGGATCACAGACTTATATGTAAAGTATGAAACTATAAAACTTTTAGGGATAAAACCTAGGCAAATACCTTTGGGATTAGGGCCAGGCAAAAAAGAATTTAGACTGGATGCCAAAAACACAATACATAAAAGGAAAATTTGATAAATAGAAACTTTTGCTCTGTGAAAAGAGAAGCTATAGAGAAGCTGAGAGAAAATATTTGTAAACCACATAGTCAACAGAAGGCTAGTATCTAGAGTATATAAAGAACTCTCGAAACTCAACAGTAAGAAACAAACAATCCCATTAGAAAAAGGGCAAAAGATGCAAAGAGACATGTCACCGAACAGGACATACAGATAGCAAACAAGCACACGAAAAGATGTTCAGTGTCATCAGCCAGTAGAGGAAGTGCAAACTGAAACCACAAGGAACTGTCACTCACTACACACCTATCGGAATGGCTGCAATAAAAAGTAGTGACAATACCAGACACTGTCCAGGATGCAGAGAAACTGGATCACTCAGACATGGCATGTGGGAATGTAAAATGGTACATTCTGGAAAACGGTCTAGCAGTTTCTTATAAACTAAACATGCAATTGCCACGTAACCTAGTAATTGCATTCCAGAGAAATGAAAACCTATGTTCACACAAAAACTTGTACATACATGTTCATAGCAGCTTCATTAGAAATACTGAAAACTGGAAACAACCCAGTTGTCCTAGTAAGGGTGAGAGGGTAAACAAACCGTGGTGCATCCACGCTATGGAATACTATTTGGCAATAAAAAAGGAACAAAATGTTGATACGTGCAACAACCTGGATGAATCTCCAGGGAATTATGCTGAGTGGAAAAGGTTAAACCCAAAGGGTCACAGATATATGATTCCATTTATATAACAGTTGTGAAATGACAAAATTCTAGAGCTAGAGAACAGATTAGTGTAGGGATTAGGGACATGGGGTGGGGATGTGGAGGGTGCAAGGGTAGCAGGTGTGGTTATGGAAGGGCAGGCAGAGGCATCCTGGGGACTGTGCCAATGGCAGCACCCTGGATGTCATATTGTCCCATAGTTCTGGAAGGTTGTTACCATTGGGGGAAACTGGGTGAAGAGTACCTGGGATCTCTCTGTATTCTTTCTTACAATTGCATGGGAACCCACACTAACCTAAAAATCAAAAAATTTCATTTTTTAAAATGCACAGCTCACACAGGATAGTTGTGTATCTGGTTTAGATCATGGCTACAGAGTAGTAAGCAGAGGATGGTGAAAACAAGGTGGGCTGGGAGGGAATCTTCTGGAGGCAGGAGAGAAGAACAAGCAAGAGTATGGTGGTGAGAGCCACGCTGCCTGGGTTCGAATCTTGGCTCTGACACATGCTTGCTCTACAGCCCTGGCTAAGTTACTTCCTTCCTCTCTGTCCCAGTCCCCTCATCTGTGAAATGTGGGTGCGTTAATATGCAGAAATCACTTAGCGCAGCACCTGATACGTAGTTAGCACTCAAGGGTTTATTGTCATTTCTTATTATTTCGCCTATGAAGGACGTGCTCAACTGGAAAGGCTAGCTTGACTTCTTAAAGTAATACTGTAAAATCACATCACATGAATATTTAACTCATGAGATTTCCCTATTCATGCTCTGGGGATAACTAACATATATTATATAAAATCATTTGTATGACTATTCAGATTTGCCGTATTCATTCTTCTCCATCTTTATCCTGATTTGTGTAATAAAAACAATATCCATTATTAAAAATAAAAAATAACAATAACATATTATAACCCATGGAATAAGATAGGGACCCATGAGTCCATACTGACATCAATAAATGCATAAATTGAAAATTTGATGAGGAATAGGATATTTATTAATACATGATCTCAAAGTGTCTCTCCACAAACTACTTATTAATTAAAAAGGGGGAAAGAGTAGCTTCTTTTTAATTGTAGAGATGGGGGTCTTGCTATGTTGCCCAGGCTGGGGTTGAACTCCTGGCCTCAAGCAACCCTCCCGCCTTGGCCTCCCAAAGTGCTGGGATTATAGGCGTGAGCCCTCCACACCCAGCTGGGAAAGGAGTAACTTTATGGTGGAGAAGCCTGGCAGACCCACTTTCATCAAGTAACCACGGGGACTGTCACTGGTAGTGGGCCAAACTGATATCACGGGCCACCTGACTGGACACACTCAGGACACAGCATCACTTCTATGACAAAGATACATAACCTGAATCTAATCATGAGGAAACAATAGACATATCCAAATCGAAGGACATTCTACAAAATACTGCCGTGTAATCTTCAACAGGTTGTGAAAGACAAAGAAAGACTGAAGAACTCTTCCCGATTAAAGAACACTAAAGCAATGACGATTAAATGCTAAACATAATCCAAAATTGGATTCTTTTGCTGGAATAGACGTTATTGGGATAATAGGTGAAACTTGAACGGGGTCTGAGGTAGTGTGAGTTTCCTGATTTTGCTGGTTGTCTTGCAGAAAGCACTGAAGTATTCAGGGATGATGGGACATCAGGTTGGCAACTTACTTTCAAGTGGTTCAGGAAAAAAAGAAGAAAAAAGATATTTTTATTATACTTGCAACTTTTCTGCAAATAAAATAAAATAAATACTATTAAATGAAAACTATTAAAACAAAACAAAATCTATTGACCAAAACTCACCATCTAAAAGGGAAAAGAAAAGCCACAGATTGGGGAAAGATATTTTCTAGGCATATAATGGACAAAGGATTAGTATCCAGAATATAAAATAGCATTTAAAAAAAGATGGAAAACTACATAGAAAAACGTGCAAGAAATTTAAAGAAGAGGCCGGGTGCGGTGTCTCATGCCTGTAATCCTAGCACTCTGGGAGGCCGAGGCGGGAGGATCGCTCCAGGTCAGGAGTTCAAGATCAGCCTGAGCAAGAGTAAGACCCCCGTCTCTACTAAAAATAGAAAGAAATTAGCCGGACAACTAAAAATATATAGAAAAAATTATCTGGGCATGGTGGCGCATGCCTATAGTCCCAGCTACTTGGGAGGCTGAAGCAAGAGGATCGCCTGAGCCCAGAAGTTTGAGGTTGCTGTAGCTAGGCTGACGTCATGGCACTCTAGCCCAGGCAACAGAGGGAGACTCTGTCTCCAAAAAAAAAAAAAAAAAAAGAAGAAGAAGAAGAAATTGACAAAAGAGGCAAATAATCATATAAAAGATGCGAAGCCGCATTAATAAAACCTCATGAATACCAAATGTGGTAGTCACTATGCAATTAGCCCAATACTAGAGATTTTCCAATACAATGAAACCTGTGAAACTGTTGGGGCTCGGAAAACCGTACCCCAAAGTGAAGGCATCAGAAGCAGCCTCAGAAGCAAACTTTCTCTCCGACCTTCTTTCTCCTGCCCCCTGTCTTGCTCACTCCTCATCCTCTCCCCCTTCCAGGGAAGCCATAGAAACTAGAAGCCCTCTTCCTCAAAGTGGGTCATAGAACCCAGAATCCCTTTCCCCAAATCCAGCCATGAAACCTGAAAATATTACTCTAACCTTCCCCCACCTTTCTGTGTAAGAACTGGCCACAAAGAAATTCTCCGACCTATCTTGTCTGGTTGTAGGTCACAAGGCCCCCATTCCAGAGAGGGTCCCTGCTGCACAGAGAGGCCAAGGAGAATCTGAACAGACAAACCTTGCTGGGTTTCCCCAGTCTATGACGCCATTAGATCATAGCCTTTTCGTTCAATCACAGTTCTCCACAGCTGTCCATTCATTGAACCTAAGCATAAAAATGGATACTTTCCCTACATCCTTGGGTCTTCAGTCTGAAGTCCATGTCATGTAAAACTGTGATCAAATAAATTTGTCATGCTTTACTCTTGTTAACTTGTCTTTGTATAGGGGTGTCAGCTGTGATCCTGTCAACGTAAAATAATCAAAAGGGTCAGAATCTAGTTGAAAGAGAGTTTATTAAAGTACGAGGATTAAGGATGGCTGTCTGGGAAACACAGATTCCAAAGAATGGAAGTCAGTGTTCTAAAGTGTAGGAAGTTTGGGATCGCTTATATAGACAAAGTTTAGGGAGTTTAACAGAATTTCAACATCTTTCTATGTAAGGCTTAATGCATAGTTGAGATGGTCTTTTTCTTTCAGGAAAAGTATATTTAATATTCCAGACCGGCATGGCAGCTCATGCCTGTAGTCCCAACAGTTTGAGAGGATGAGGCGGGAGAATCACTTGAGCCCAGAAATTCAAGGCTGCAGTGAGCTGTGGTCACACTACTGCACTCCAGCCTGGGCGACAGAGTGAGACCCTATCTCAAAAAAAAAAAAAAATTCCACCCTGAAGATGTAATAGTCATGGGGTCTTTTGCACCTTCTGGTCTGGGGTAGGCACAGAACAATATAGAAGGCAGTTAATCTGTAACAAATATCAGTGATTGGAAGGCAGGGATGTCTGGTCTCTGGTCTCTTCTAGTCATTTACAGAACAAGAGCAATGAGGAAGAGAATTAATCTGTAATCTAGAAGCAGAATTGTAAATATGCTAGATGACTCAGTCTCCAGGGCTTAACTTGTCCCTTGGCATAATAAATTTAGCGGGTCCTGAATTTTTTTGTAGAGATGGGGTCTCATTATGTTGCCAGGCTGGTCTCGAACTCCTTGCCTCAAGCGTTCCTCCTGCCTTGGCAGGCGCCTATTAATTATTTTGAATGACTCATCTCTTACAAATTTAACATGAAGGAAATGAAAGCCTTTTTCTGCCTTACCAACTTGGAGTTTTTGATGCCAAAATAGCATGTACCAGAATTTCAGGGTGCTGTGGCTTTTCCCTATTCAAGTAATGTCCTGACATGGTTCTATTTTTGGTAATGATTAGTTTAATAGCCTGTTCTATGGCATTTTCTTCCTCTATATCTCACTACTTATAAAACTGCAGATATTTAAAGGGTTCTGAAAATCTTCTTCCGTTAAAAGTTTCCACTACTTTCCCTATGTGGTATTTTCCTGAGAAAGTCAAATAACTTTCAAATATTTCTAGGGTGCCCTAGTAGTCACTTGGAGGAAAAAAACTCTCAATAGCTATTTTACTCCTCACACCAAAGGCAATTTACCATCTGGATAGAAACTTTAAATGTAAAACAAAAAAACAAAATCCAAACAACAACAAAAAACAACTTAGAAGTATTAAAACAAGGGCAAATATTTTTACAATTGACAAATTAGCAGTCATGAATGAAAAAAATTTGATGAATTAGGCCCCCTGAAATTTTAATTGTTTGCCTGTGCTTCTGTTCTTATACCAAGATAAGTTGTTTTTTTTTTTTTTTGAGACAGAGTCTGGCTCTGTTGCCCTGGCTAGAGTGCCGTGGCATTAGCCTAGCTCACAGCAACCTCCAACTCCTGAGCTCAAGCAATCCTTCTGCCTCAGCCTCCCGAGTAGCTGGGACTACAGGCATGCACCACCATGCCCGGCTAATTTTTTTTTCTATATATATTTTTTTAGTTGTCCAGATAATTTCTTTCTATTTTTAGTAGAGACGGGGGTCTCCCTCTTGCTCAGGCTGATCTCGAACTCCTGACCTTGAGTGATCCACCCATTTCGGCCTCCCAGAGTGCTAGGATTACAGGCGTGAGCCACCGCGCCCGGCCCCAAGATAAGTTTTTTAAGGAAAATGAGATCAGTGAGTATTTATGCTCTGCAAGTTATTTTTATTCACTTGGCAATGAAATAATGGCACCTTTCCAAAAGAGCACATTTGTTTTAATGGATGTATTAGTATCTCATTATATGGACTTCTATAATGTATTTAGATATTACCCTCTTTTGTTAATATCTTAGCTAAGTTATAAGAGGAGCAAAGAAGGAGCCTACACTCACTAATAATATGTAAAGATTCTAACCAAAGGGTTTCAAGCGCCTATTACCAATGGTTTTGTGATATCCTCTGCTCTGGCTGGAGACAAGTGATTCTGAGAAGAAAATTGCTGAGTCACAGACATATTTCACATTCCCCAAGTGTTAGGAAGTTTAATATTAAAAACAAACCCACAAAAGTTCATTAAGGTTCTGAAGACAATAAAATTATTGATATGAAAAATTACGTAGTTTTGTTTTCCAGAGTGATCATTAAAATGCCCATTTTAGTTATTAACTTTTAAAAATAAACTTAACACATCAATACATCTCAGGTGTTGCTAACCAAAAAGGGAGGGGCATGAGCTTTCTAATTTGACCATCTAAATATTATATCTTCCAAGCAGTTTCCAACTTGTGTCAAATCAAATGAATACTTAGTTGTTTTCTTTGGTTCTCAGAATACTACCCCTACATTCTCCATGGCTTGGTTCTTTCCAGAAAATTCCCTGGACAGAATTTTGCACAGAGCCCAGCAGAGGGCCCTGCATTCTGAGCCGCAATCAGGCATACGCAGAAGACACTGCAGACACCAATCAGCAAATACGAACGAGGACTCCTTCTCTCCCACACTCCACCCACGGGGCTCAGGTTCCAGTTCCAGCTGGTCAGCTAACAACTGATGGCGTCTGCACTTGCTTTTAGCTAGGAGACAGTAGCAATGGTTTCTAAGAATAACCAGTGGCTCTGGAAAAGATTCCCATTGTGTGAATTAGCACGCAAGTATTTTATATGATAGCTTTTATTCCCCTAGGATTCCTATTCTCATTTTAAAATGTATTTAATAGATATAGAGACATATAAATGCTCATGAAATACACATTAAAAAGGAATACATCACAATGGTAAATCATGGCTCTTACTGAAGAGATCATGGCTGATTTTGCTACATTCTTTTATTTTCCAGATTTTACACCATTAACGTGGCCCTTTTTTTTTTTTTTTTGAGACAGGGTCACGCTCTGTTGCCCGGGCTAGAGTGCCATGGCGTCAGCCTAGCTCACTGCAACCTCAAACTCCTGGGCTCAAGCGATCCTCCTGCCTCAGCCTCCCGAGTAGCTGGGACTACAGGTGCAAGCCATCATACTCAGCTGATTTTTCTGGGTTTTTTTTGTAGAGACGAGGGTCTCACTCTTGCTCAGGCTGCTCTCAAATTTCTGGCCTCAAGGAATCCGAGGCAGGAGGATCAGTTGAGGCCAGGAGTTTGAGACCAGCCTGGGCAACATAGTGAGATCCTGTCTCTACAAAAACCGAAAGTTATTCGAGAGGCTGAGGCAGGATTGCTTGAGCCAAGGAGTTTGAGGCTGCAGTGAGCTATGATGACGCCACTGCACTCCAGCCTCAGCAACAGAGTGAGAAAAAAAAAAGAATGTTTAAAACAGTATAAAATAATAAACAGGAAAATGATTTATTTAGCCTCTTTCTAAATGGTCATTTTAACCCTTTTGGCTAAGAAGCAGAAGCATCCATCTATGTCCAGAGGGCACAGATCTCTTTTCCAGACACAAATGAGAAAACTGCACCAGGCCGGGCGTGGCGACTCACACCCGTAATCCTAGCACTCTAGGAGGCTGAGGCGGGAGGATCTCTTGAGGTCAGGAGTTCCAGACCAGCCTGAGCAAGAGCGAGACCCCATCTCTACTAAAAAATAGAAAAAATTAGCCAGGTGTGGTGGTGCTCACCTTTAGTCCCAGCTACCCGGGAGGCTGAGGCAGGAGGATCGCTTGAGCCCAGGAGTTTGAGGTTGCTGTGAGCTATGATGATGCCACTGCACTCTAGCCCCAGCAACAGAAGGAGACGCTGTCTCGGGAAAAAAAAAAAAAAAGCCCTGCACCATAAAATGCTGTTATTTTTACCTTGATTTGAAGGAGAGGGGATAAACCCTGTCCAACGACTTTCTTTCATTCAAGTATATTTTGAATTAAAGGATTCTTTACCCATTTATTCCACAAATATTTAGAGATTCCTTTTATGTGGCAAATGCTTTTCACACCATGAACTCCCCACCCTCTCACCCCTCCTACACACCCCCCAAACGGGGCCTAATGTAGATCACAAGCCCTTCTTCTCAGGAAACTTGGAACTATTGCTATCACTCTGACCCCAGCTGTCACTTGGCTAAGTCCCTGCATTCTTTAGTTCTCCAACCATTCTCCAGGGAGACCTCATCTCCCCCCATCCCAACTGGCTTCTGCGCTCTGGACGTTGGCTTCCTCAGTACCCTGGAGGGGCCCACTCGTCAAACTCAATCGCAGACACGTAGGGCTTTCCTAAACTGTGACCATCAGGAAGGAAGGGCCAGGAAACCCTTGAGCCAAACCTGCTGACATGGAAGCCCTGTGTCTGTGTATGTGGACTGTACTTGCGGAATAAGTATGTTTGTAATCATTCTCTAGTTCCAAGCTAGGGTATTTCTCCTCTTTCCCACCATATTTTATTTTATATTTTTAAATGTTTCTTTTGCAATAATTTCAAACTTAGCAGAAAACTTGTAAGAATAGTACAAAGAACATCTATATATCCTTCATCCACACTCCGCACTTGCTAAAATTTTGCCCTGTAGGCTTTATTCTTTCTTTCTCTCTCTCTCTCTCCATAAATATGTATGTATATGTACATATATATATATATATATCTAGTGCAGATTGCATATTGCAGACATGATTTCCCTTTACCCCTAAATTGTATGGAATTGTAGAGAAAATATTTTCATGTTTCTGGACAGTTAGGGTTTTCAGAGCAAAGAAATTTGAGCTAAAAGAGAAGCCTTGGAAGTTGAAGGGAGATTAGATAATAAAAGACCATAAGGAGAAATTTACCACTCAGAAGAATGTGTTTACATTTCAAAGTGGGGTGAAACCCAGAGCCCTTTGCTTATATTACAGAGGATTTTAAAGGACAGGGTACAAAGTGTTCTCTTCCTTTCTCAGAAGGGAGGGGGGTGGGCAGTTGTCCTATTCCTGTATAAGTCCCTGGATCCTAATTTTGGGGCTCCTCGTCTGTAGTCTGGCCCATGTAAGCACAGGCCTCTCCATCTGGCTCTTACTGCATCACCCCAGATGGGGGAAAAATTGGGGCAAAGGAAAACGGATGTGGTTATTTCTGTGAATAAACCTGACTTGAAACCTCGAAATCATGTGTATGCATAATCATATGTTTACATTTAGCATAATACGAATAAGTATGGATATTAGAAACTTATCAAATACTTCAGTGCATATCTCCTACTAACAAGGATATTCTCTTACAAAACCAAAATGTGGTTATCATATTCAGGGAATTTAACACTGAATCAAATATTACCTAATCTACAGTCTTTATTCAAATTTTGCCAATTTTCCTAACAATGTCTTTTAGAGCAATTTTTTTCCTAGTCTAGGATACAATGCAGAATCACACATACCATTTAATTGTCACATTCTTTTTACTCACTTTTAATCTGAAAAAGTAGATTTGTCCCCAGTAGCTTTGATCATGTGGTTAAGGTGATGACTGCCAGATTTCTCTATTGTAAAGTTACTGTTTTTCTCTTTCTAATTAATAAGCATGTTGTAGGGAGCTACTTCGATGATAAATAGGATATTTTGTAGACTCAAACTCCTCCCTCTCATTTAGTATTCATCGATTATTTTTGCCTAAATCAAGAATGGTTGAAAAAATGGTGGTTTTCTAATTCTATCATTTTCTCCACACTTAATAATTGTATTCTACTGTCTGGTGAAAGAATAGACAGATTGACCAATGGAATGGAATAAAGAGCCCAGAAATAGACCCATACAAATATGTTCGACTGATCATTGACAAAGGAACAAAGGCAATTCAATGGCAGAAGGATAGTCTTTTCAAAAGGCAAAATTAGCCAGGTTCAGTGGCTCACACCTATAATCCTAGAACTTTGGAAGGCTGAGGCAAGAGGATCACTTGAGGTCAGGAGTTCAAGACCAGCGTGGGGAAGATAGCGAGATCCCCATCTCTACAAAAAATGGAAAAATTAGCCAGGTGTGGTAGTGTGCAGCTGTAGTCCCAGCTACTCAAGAGGCTGAGGCAGGAGTATCACTTGAGCCCAGGAGTTTGAGGTTGCAGTGAGCTATGATGAAACCACTACACTCTAGCCTGGGTGACAGAGAGGGACGCTGTCTCAAAAAAAAAAAAAAAGTACAACAAATTTAGTTATAGATCTAATTGGCTTATGTTTATGATTCATGAATCAGGGCAGCCTCTATTCTATAAAATAGAATAAGAGCTCCTACTGGGCAATGGCAGAACAATGGGTTTTTTTTAGGTGGGAAAAGAACAATAGAAAACAGTTGATTGGTTAATATCAGGTTACTTCAGGTTATTTTTTTATAAGGGTTAAAGCAGTGGGGACTTCCTTATTACGCTTACTCAGGAAGATTGGAATCTCCAGTTTTTAGGAAAATTGGTCTGTTTGGGGATCTATCTGCTTCCTTAAAATTTCAATTTGATTATGTGGCATTTAGCAGGAGTTGACTCCATTTTGGTTTGGTCTGGTCTGTTGGGGCCTGGTGCAGTAGCTCAGTCCATAACAATGGTTTCCCATAAGTTTTATTTAACAATCCTTTTAACAAATGGTGCTGGAATAATTGGACATCATATGCAAAAAAAAAATTAATCTAGACACGGCCATTACACCTTTCACAAAAATTAACTCGAAATGGATCTTGGACCTAAGTGTAAAATGCAAAACTATAAAACTTCTACAAGATAACATAGAAGAAAATCTAGGTGACCCTGGTTTTGGTGAAGAGTTTTAAAATATAATACCTGATCCATGAAAGAACAAATAATGATATTGGACTTCATCAAAATTAATAAAAAAAGCTTTTGTTTTGAAAAAGACACTGTTAAGAGAATGAAGAAACAAGCCACAGGCTCAGAAAAAATATTTGAAAAACACTTATCTGAGAAAGGACTTGTATTCAAATTATACAAAGAATTTTTAAAACACAACAATAAGAAAACGAATACCTCAATGCAAAATGGGCAAAATATCTGAACTGAACCTCACCAAAGAAGAAGATATGTAGATGGCGAATAAGTATATGAAAAGATATTCAACATTACATGTTATCCGGAAACTGTGAATTAAAAAACAATGAGATACCTCTACATGTCTATTAGAATGGCTCAAATCCAAACAAACTGACAAATGCCAGTGAGGATGCAGAACAACAGGACTGCTTGTTCATTGCTGGTGGGAATGCAAAATGGTACAACCACTTTGGAAGACAGCTTGGCAATTTCTCACAAAGCTAAACAGTCTTACTGTACTACCCAATTGAGTAGAAAACTAATGTCCGCACAAAATCTGCTCATGGATGTTTTTAGCATCTTCATTCATAATTGTCAAAATCTTAAATGAACCAAATTGTCCTTCTATAGGTGAATAGGTAAACAAACTGTGGTACATTCATACAATGAAATGTTATTCAGTGATAAGAAGAAATGAGTTATTTTAAGACAGGGTCTCACTCTGTCATCTGGGCTAAAGTGCAGTGGCATCAACATAGCCCCCTGTAATCTCAAACTCCTGGGCTCAAGAGATCCTCCTGCCTTAGCCTCTCAAGTAGCTGGGACTACAGGCCGAATTTTTCTATTAATTTTTTTTTTAAATAGAGATAGGATCTCACTACGTTGCCCAGGCTGGTCTCAAACTCTTGGGCTCAAGCGATTCTCCCACCTTAGCCTCCCAAGTAGCTGGGATTACAGGCTTGAGACATCAAACCTGGCTTAAGATTTTTAGTTTTATTTATAACTTTTAAATATTGATATGTATGGTACGTGGCCTCTATTTGCATTCTTACTTCAGGATCTGCTAGGGTTGGGCTTAGAATTGCGTGGATGTTCTTCTTAAAGAAAAGTAAGTTTGGAAGACTTATTCAACCAGATGTCAGAATGTACATAAATTAGGGCATAAAATGATGCAGGGATAGACACACGGATAAATGAAGTTGAATGGAGACCACGGAAGTATGCCCAACATAGACCCTTGGTCCATGATCAAGGTGTTATAACAGAGCAATGGCGAAGGGTAAGACTTTTCAAAAAATGGTTCTAGGCCAACTGTTTCTCTATATGAAAAAACCTAAAAATGGTTCTCTATTTCACACTATACACTAAACATCAACTCACAGGGATTGTAGATCTGAATATAAAAGGCTGAACTATAAAGCCTTTAGTAAGCTAGGGTAATAGCTTCATGACTTGGTAGTCAGAAATTTCTTCTTAAACAAAAACCCAACATCACAAATCTTCAATAAAAGTGTGATTTATTTTACTGTGTTAAGAGATTTTTGGTCATCGAATTATACTATAATTTGACCAGGTGCAGTGGCTCACGCCTGTAATCCTAGCACTCTGGGAGGCCGATGCGGGAGCATCACTTGAGGTCAGGAGTTCGAGACCAGCCTGAGCAAGAACGAGACTCTGTCTTTACAAAAAATAGAAAAATTAGCCGGGCATCATGGTGCTCGTCTGTAGTCCCAGCTACTCGGGAGGCTGAGGCAGGAGGATCGCTTGAGCCCAGGAGTTTGAGGTTGTCGTGAGCTATGATGATGCCACTGTATTCTATCCTGGGAGACACAGTGAGACCCTGTCTTAAAAAAACAAAACCAACCAAACAAAAAAATTATATTATACTTGAAATAAACAGATAAGCCACAGAATGGGAGAAAATAAAAGTCCTCTTATCCTGAATGTAAAAAGAGCTTTTGCAAATCAATATAAAAACAAGAAGCCCAATTAAAAAGGGGCAATACAGGCAACTCACAATGGAGGCAGTTCAGATGGCATCTAAACATGTGAAAAAGGGCTCTATCTCACTAGAAATACGGAAATTGCAAATTAAAACCACAATAAGATTGTCAAACATTTAGAAGTCTGATGGAACTGTAAATAGGTGCATCATCATTGGAAACAGCTTGGCATTATCTAATAACTTTAAGGTGTTGGGACTCACAAAACAATATCCCGAAATGAAGACCTCAGAAGCATAAGTTTTTCTCTGACCTTCTCCTGTCCTTCTGTTTCTCAGTCCCATTCTCCCCTGAGGCTAGCCATAGAACCTAGAGTCCCTCTTCCCCAAGGCGGGTCATGTTACAGAAACCAGAACGCCTTTTTCCCAAAGCCAGCCATAAAACCTAAAAATACTATTCTACCTTTACCTCTGGCTCTATCTGTGTAAAAACTAGCCATAAGGCCGGGCCCAGGGGCTCGTGCCTGTAATCCTGGCACTCTGGGAGGCCGAGGCGGGAGGATGGCTCAAGGTCAGAAGTTCGAGACCAGCCTGAGCAAGAGCAAGACACCGTCTCCACTAAAAATAGAAAGACATTATCTGGACACCTAAAAATATATAGAAAAAATTAGCCGGGCATGGTGGTGCATGCCTGTAGTCCCAGCTACTCGGGAGGCTGAGGCAGGAGGGTCGCTTGAGCCCAGGCGTTTGAGGTTGCTGTGAGCTAGGCTGACGCCACGGCACTCTAGCCTCTAGCCCGGGCAACAGAGCCATATTCTGTCTCAAAAAAAAAAAAATTAGATAGTTATTAAGTTAGAATAGGAATACCCAATGCACCAAATGCAAATACACCAAATGTGGTGTGTCAGGGTCCTGGCAAGGACCCATTGTGATCTCACACTCAA
The DNA here is from genome assembly GCA_963575035.1 of Avahi laniger. NCBI lineage: Eukaryota > Metazoa > Chordata > Mammalia > Primates > Indriidae > Avahi > Avahi laniger. The sequence goes on from CAUYSK010117223.1 coordinate 80,792, forward strand.
ATTAGGAGTATTCCGGGAGGGGCACCAAATATTTATAATATTGCAGGCAAGGTACTTCTTTGGCTACCAGGTTCAGGAA